>BLKR01006711.1:0-51640 GCA_011170035.1 Teleogryllus occipitalis | reverse complement strand
GATTATTTCCTTAATCATTCAAGTCTAAACTTAAAGTGAAGGGCAAAACACATTAATTGGTACTCTAACATTCTACTGATATTTGACCGGATTATCTGTTGGGAAAAGCTTGTGGACAGATTTAAGAAAGATAATGGGATAGTTTAACAATACATGCATTGAAAATAATTATTCAATGCAAATACCTCAACATCCACTCCTACAACAAAATACTCATATAAACAATATCTAGTAGTTACTAGGTACATAAAAATAAATTATAATTTAAAGGTTTATGAGAAAAACTTCAGAAATTAAAAAAAAATTGAAATTAAAAATGATTTGTAAATTAGTGGCTCAGCCCAGCGACATCTGGCTAGTGCTCAGCCACGCCTATTAATTTTGCTTACCATGCCGCCCAGTTGTCGCACACGATGTTCATATGCAATTATTTAATTGCATTACTTTCCCTTGATGAAATTTCTTCCCTTTCAGCGGTCGCCACTAACCGCGAGTGCAGGCGCTAATAGCGCAAGTGCGGTCGGTTTTCTGATAATTCATAAACAATCTCTTTGACATTGATAGTGATTCAAGGGTCATCATCGTACATAACTACATATCGTGACGCACAGACCTTAATATAATCGCTCGGTTCAGCAACGAGTTCAAGTTAATACCATTACGATCGGCGTAAGTTCATCCACATTAATAGTATGGGCAGCGACGAGCACGCGTGTGATGTTCCAGGAGCCCGCCAGAGCGAGCTTGCATGCATTATCGGCCGTAAATTTATTATGAGGGAAAGGCCTTCGAAAGCAATACTGCATAAAGCTAATTTACGGGAATAACAATGGCCGGCGCCGTTTGCGCCCGCTGATGAAACGCTAGCATGTGCTGAGCTCGATGTGTCGCACCGCCCAGTTGTTAATCGGACGCGAACATGCGACGCACAGATTAAAGATGGAGGGCGGTTTTTGAAGCTGGCGGACGCATCCGAGCGACGATGAAAGGTGATTTAAGACTTGACTACGTTAATTTGAAGTCGAAGGGGTGAAGTGATGATTGATTAATTCGTGTTTCCGGGCGCGTCAACTGCTTTGGTCATTAGTCCCGTTAGTGTAGTGCATGTTTGTTCTCGGGAGAGGGCGGTGATCTTCCCCCGCTGGATGGTGAGATCCGGCGCCGACCTATCGTCGGCTAGTGGGGTTTCCCCCTAACCTGGACTCTCCCACCGGGGCACCGCCCCAGCCGGGACAGACTCTAAGCTCCCGACCGGTCTCCCGGAATATGTGGGTGTGTAGTGCATGTTAGTGTAGGTGTGTGTGTAAGGGGAGAGGATAGGACAAGAAAGAGGAAGGACAGATCGCGCGCGGTCCGTGGCCCGTTTGGTAGGGTACTGCTCCGGCATTCGCCTGCTGTTGATCGGAGAAACCACGGAAAACTACCGATCAGTGCAGCCGGCCGCTAGAATTCTCCTCCAGACAGCGACTGAATTCGACCTAGCTGAAACGCTAGTGTCGAAAATCCTGCCGCCGTCAGGACTCGAACCTAGGACCGGTCAGAGGCGTTGCAATGACATCAGTTGATGCACTGAGCTACCGCTCCCGGTGGTAAGTGATGAAGATTGAAGTAAATCCACCCTAGAACTAAGAAGAAGGCGCAACAAATTTTTAAAGAACCAAATATATTTTGGTTAAGATGTAACGATGTTTTAACTTCCATGCTCTGTCATACATGTTCTTTCTGTTAATAAATGGTTTGACGTGTTCATTTGATATATTACAGATCGTATTATTGGTTGTGTATGGCATCTTTTTATTTAAATATTCTTAACCATGAAATTCTACAAAGTATCTGCTGAAAATTGAACGTTGTATTTTACTAAAAACGGCACAATCAGGCTCCGTCAAGAGTAGAAATGTGGTCTGAATGTAAAAGTTCTAGTATTTGATGATTTGCGAAAAATTTCCAACATCATTGCAAAGTTAATTAAATATCAGTTTTTTAAAACACGCAAAAATGTTTTCTTAGCAACTTTTACGTTTTGTACATATTATTTAAAAAATCAGACAGTACTATCTATATCTAGAGTAAAAAAGATTATCTCAAGTGGGGATCAGTATACACGTAAACAATGTGAATTATTGAATGAATGATAGCCTTTATTTTTAAACTATTAAATAATAGTCAAGCTTGAGTTATTAGACATGCTTCTTAAAACAGTGAATACGTAAACTGACAACTTTCCTACATTTTCATTATTTTTTACTTTTCCTCTGTCATACGTGATACAAAGTAATAAGTATTGGGTTATAACAAAATATTCGGGATCAACATTATCTTTGCTAAATCCGTTTCGAGACCCATGAGACGTAAAATATAGTTATTATTATTGTGAATGTGTAAATAGTTGCATTTGTCAAGTTTTCTAGAAGCTATTTTTTAAAAAAATATATTAACTACATGCTCAACGAAATACGGTTTTCAATGAAATTCATATTGTTAATGAACACAGTCAGTCTTCGACAAAACAAACTGTGATTCATTACCGCTAACGTTAAATTCGATCAGTTAAAATAATTCTAAAAAGAATGAACAGAACGCAAGAAGATATCAAAGTGAAAAAAAGGTGTCATTAGCTAATAGTTTAAGGGTGTCGAAACTTTTCCTTCATAAATCTGGACTTAATTTGAAGAAAATGATCACTGATTTTGCCAGTTTAGAGAATTTTGGGTTCTAATTTAGTTCGTACGTTAGTCGCAAGGCCTGTTATAGCCGCGTCAAAAATATTTAATATCTTATTAGATGAAAATAATACACTGTTACAAAAACTCGCCCATCAAGGGAGGCGGGGAGGGGCGGCCAAATGAGAGCCAAAGCCTTCCGGCTGCGCGCCCTAGTAATTGCGTTAAGCTCCCGCCAGGTAGCGGCCGGTGCACGCATCCTAAGTCTTGGCGTTAAATCCGTTAATTGACTTAAATTAAAAGGATCCCTCTCCATGATTGATGGATCGTTGAGGAAAAGCTCTTCGAGCAAGATACAGGAAGCCTGATGAAACTGGGGAGAATCATGAACTTTGTAAGGCAGTGGACTTAATTTCTGAAAATAGTATTTAATTCGGCAAAATTATGATTTTTGAGGAGATGGAATTAACGGGTGATTCCCAAAAGTGACTGTGATAGGAACATCGTGCCGCCCATTCCTTAGGTGATGTCAACAACACTACCATTACAGGGAGAGAAGACTCTAGACATCAAGTTTGGTACTGATGTCACCGCAGTCCCCCTGACCAGGAGGTTAGGTTCGAGTCCCGGCGGTGGCAGGATTTTCGACACTAGCTTGTCAATTAGGTCGAAATCAGTCGCTGTCTGGAGGAGATTTCTAGCGGTCAGATGCTCTGATCGGTAGTTTTCCGTGGTTTCTCCTATCAACACCAGGTGAATGCCGGAGCAGTACCCTAACAAACGGGTCATGCACCGCGCGCGATCTTCCCCCTGGTCTCGCTTGGTGTTGATTGGAGAAACCACGGAAAATTACCGATCAGAGCATCTGGCCGCTAGAATTCTCCTCCAGACAGCGACTGAATTCGACCTAGTTGAAAAGCTAGTGTCGAAAATCCTGCCACCGTCGGGACTCGAACCTAGGACCTCCCGGTCAGAGGCGCTGCAGTGACATCAATTGATGCACTGAGCTACCGCTCCCGGTTTTATCGTTCAATGTAAAAGTTTAACTTATATTATTAGATGTAGAAAAAGTACTTTATGAAACTCAATCTAATAATTTAATACGCTCGAATGAAGTTTAGGATACTCACTCAAAATATCACTTTCTGCTCGTGTATTAATATGCATAATTACATTTTCGTTTTATTACATACTAGTATAGTATAATAAATAAAAGTAAAATTCTTCATGAAATATATTTTTTCCTGGAAATCGAAGAATTGTACAATCGTAAAGGAGAAGATCTGAGAATATTGGGATGGTATGTATTGGAAAACCAGGAAGATTTGCAACATCAAATAACATATTAGTGTTTATCCATTCGCGTCATTATATTATACGCATTCCCTCATCAAGAGCCAATGTTTAAACATTAGATGCACAAGGGCGTGGCGCTATAAATATGTTTTCAGGGTCTCACAAGTATCGTGATATTACAACTCTTGAAAGACCAAAGAGTAACAACATGACAGCATAAAGAAACGTTGCACAAAAAACCATTAAGTAAATTGAGATATCAATTCTTCCTGTTTTCACTCAACAGTGGATTGTCCCAATAATCTTCCCTTTTACTCGTAAAGAAACTGAATTTCTTCTCTATACTCGTTAGAGAATTCCTCTCAATCATATTATTAAAGCTTTTTCTAGTCAGAACAAACCGATGTGAATATTCTCTTAAACACCTAGATGATTTTTAGAACTGTCTGTTACGTTTTTTTAAAGTGGAATTTTTTTAAATCGATAAATACGACATTAATCACTTAGAAAATATGTGCTCTTTATTGTAATGTTCTTTTGAAGTATTTAACGTAGACAGACAAAGCATTATTGGGAGAAATTCTGAATGAATTTCTATTGATGGATTTTCTACAAAAATGCAGTTCATTCATTTTTTTTACTGAAAATTACTAAAATAAGTGTATTGGAATAAATACTATGCAACATTCTGCTCGTGTGTTCCAAAGACGCCTTTTCGACAAAAAAACTCTTTTCATAGTCCTCGATTTTTCTATTTGGTAGACAATCTTGTCTTATAAAGATGATAACATTATTACATAAATTAACTTTTGCAATTGGTCATCAGTAGGCCACATGAGATTTTCCCGAGCTTTGTATTTGTATTACGTTAAGTACGTTAGGAAATTAATAAGGATTTAACCAGAATTAAAAACTGAAAAAAAGTTAGTTTGCTTAATGGTGAAATTACGGCGGTCTAAATAAATCTTTCTGAAAAGTGATCGGATACAACAACGATTACTTCGTCTCGCCAAGATTGAAGTCAGAGAAACACGTTAGATCAGATTTTTGTGATATAAAATCGGTTTGACATAATTTGCAACAAGGGGTTTCAGGAGTCTGTGTGAAACCCATTGTAGATTTGTGTTGAGAACGATCTTGCTTTGATGATTTTCTCAGGATTTTATTTGCGACGGTTGTAAGGGTTTTATGTTACCGAAAGCAATGTTCTTCCGAGTCGGAAATGCGTAGTTTAATGTTGGCCTTACGTTGGATTTGTATATCAGTAGTCCACAGTCTATTTTTAATGATGAATGGAAATTAAAAATTCTTTGCAATTTTGACTTTTTTATGAATGCTTTGCTTGCCGTTGCTTTGACATGTACTTTCCTTGTTAATTTCTTATAAATAAAAACTCCTAAATATTTAACCTGGATATGTTTTGGCGTCAAAGGTATTTCGGAATTATTCATTTTTAAGGGTAAGATCAGCTCGGCGAGGTGGCGTAAACATTTTTGTTTGTGATTTCTCTGAATTTATTTTTAGTCTCCAATATTCTGTCTACTTGATTTATCTGGTGGGGTCATATCGAATGAGCTATTTGAATACTGGTATCAAAAGGTAAATAGAACTATATGATCCGCGTATAATGAAATGTCTGAATTTATTAGTTCAATTATATCTCGTATATATATATATATATATATATATATATATATATATATGTATGTATATGTATAAAATATTCTTGAAGATCATCTGCCTCCCTATCCGAGATAACTTCTATCCCACTGCACAAACTGACCTTGGCACAGTCGCGCATACTTCTTCCACGAACTCATGTTGTGTTAAAATCTTCATAGGTTGAACACTGACGATGAGGAAATTTAACGAAATGTGTCTGCTCAATTGTTCATTTGCAGAGATGGGCGGGAGTTAAAGATTAAAGAAGTTAATGTTTACTGAGAACTCGATATTATAATATGTGTAAACGACGTGAGTAAAACTTAATTATGAGATCTGTTTTATCCAAATGACTTTTAACAACGAAGACAACTCTATGGTGGTGTCAACTAAATGTTATCTTCATGAATGGTCTGTAGTGCTTAGATTAGAGTTACAATTAAGATGCGTTCTCTAGTAATATACTTTTGGTCTAACAAGAATTGGAAGCTAAAAAGTTGTGGAGGAACACTTGAAAGCTTTGAGCAGAGCAGATGGAATAAATCAATTTTCATACAAACTTTTCAGAAATTGGTGTTTTTAATGACGGATGATTGGAACAATGAACGGTTGGTATGAGTCATCACAAGGCTTACGTGTGCGCATTTCGTGTGGTGCGGTCTGGGGATGTTGACACCTCAAGCGTTAATTTCTCTGAGTGCAATTGCGGCGTGAAGAGCGCGCGCAGCTTCACCCGCCACATGGCAAAACAAATGAAGGCTTCTTATTTATACCGGCGACCTCGCGCCACGCCTTCCTCCTGCCCGCGCCCTCTAAAATATACCTCCCCGTCCCCGCCCGGGCCATCCCCAATCCCGCCTAGATCCGACCCTCCCGTCGTTCCGCCAGCCCCACTCCCGCCCCCTTCCTTTCCCCGCCCCTCCCCGTCCCTCCCCGCCACGGCCCCGCCCCGCACCACCTCGCCTACTCCCCGCTGTCTCTGCCTCGCCTCCGCCTCGTCCCACACTGCCCCCGCCCCTCCCCCGATTGCCCCGCCTCTCCCCTTTCCCACCCCACCCCGCCCCGCCTCTGCCCTGCCCTGCACTACCCTGCTCCGCCGCAACCCCGCCCGACTTTTCCCTGTCCCTCCCCCTCCCCGCACCGCCTCGGCCCACCCTTTCCCCGCTCCACCTCGCCTACTCCCCGCCCTCCCGGCTCCGCCCCGCCTCCGCCTCGTCCCACGCCGCCACGCCCTTTCCCCGATCACCCCGCTTCGCCCCTCCCCCACCCAGCCCCACCCCTGCCCCGCCCCTTCCCTGCCCTGCTCCACTCCACCTCCCGCCCGCGCCCCCGGAGCACATCGTCCCGCCCCGTCCCGCCCCACCCACCCCGTTCCGTTCCGTTCTGTTCCGACCCACCCCGCCACCTCCACGCCCCCCTCCACGCCCCGCCCTCTCCACAACCCACCTAACCCCGTCTGCTCCGCGACACCCCGCGCAGCCCCGCCCCGCCCTGTCCAACCCCGCCCCCTTTGCGCCATCCCGCCCCCCTCCACCCATCCCTCTCGCCCCGCCCCACCCCACTCCACCCCGCCCCGTCCCCAACCCCACTCTCTCCACCTGGCCATGCGCCGCCCTGCTCCACTATGCACCGTCCCTCCCGTCCCCGCCCAGCACCGCTCCGCCTTGCCTCTCCCCGCCGGGCTCCGACCCAGCCCCTCCCCGCCTCTCCCCGCACGCACCGCCTGCCACGCGCGAGCTCCCGGCCGGTGTGCGGCGGCGCGGGCATCGCGGCAGATTTATTTCGGAGGGAGCTTGAGTCATAACGCGGCCTCCGGCCCCCATCCCCCTCCCCACCCCCCGGGCGACTGCCAGCTGATTCATCGCGTTCCTCGCGCTCGCCCGGTCGGCGCTTCCGCTCACGTGGATTCAAAGCGCTTGCGCCCTGTTCTGCATTCTCTTATTTGAACACTCATTTCTCCCAAATTATATCGGGTTTTGTGCAAATGATTCGCTTTCATTTCACAAGCGCTGGCACCGGGAGCGGTGGCTCAGGGCATCGACTGATGTCACTGCAGCGCCTCTGACCTAGGTTCGAGTCCCGACGGCGGCAGGATTTTCGACCCTGTTTCACCATAAATTTTCGTGTGAGGACTGTACCACTTATTAATGTGATAAGAAATAAGAACATATACAGAATGGTGATGACATTTCTTTAATAAAATGAATCTTAACTTGACTCGTGTATTCGATACTAGCTTTTGAGATAGGTCGAATTCAGTCGCTGTCTGGAGGAGAATTCTAGCGGCCGGCTGCTCTGATCGATAGTTTTCCGTGGTTTCTCCGATCAGCATAAGGCGATTGCCGGAGCAGTACCTTACCAAACGGGCCACGGACCGCGCGCGATCTGTCCTTCCTCTTCCTTGTCCTATCCTCTCCCTTTACACACACACTTACACCAACATGCATTACACTACCACATATTCCGGGAGACCGGTCGGGAGCCTAGAGCTTGTCCCGGGTGGGGCGGTGCCCCGCTGGTGGGAGAGTCCTGGTTAGGGGGAAACCCCACTAGCCGACGATAGGTCGGCGCCGGATCTCGCCATCCAGCGGGGGAAGATCACCGCCCTCTCCCGAGAAAAAACATGCACCACACTAACGGGACTAATGACCAAAGCAATTGACGCGCTCGGAAACACGAAAAAATCAACCAATCCAATCACAAACGTTGGCTAACTTGTGTTAGGGATGCTGTACTCTCGTAATAGTTTTGGCATACTGGACACTGGAGAAAGGTCGATGAAGGCAGTGTACCCTCGTGTGAAGGCAGTTTGCATGAAGGCAGTGTACGTTCGCATGAAGGTAGTGTTCGCATGAAGGCACACCCTCATCTGGAAAACTCACATAGACAACAAAGTTCAGCAAGTTAGTCAAAATCAAAATTCTACAACCGAAACCGCTCATAAAAAAACTACTAAACTGTCTTTTAAACAATGCCATAATCATATAAATCCATCAGCAGACACCTCCTCCTGTACGGGTGTTCAATATGACCAAATGCTTTCGAATATAACTGCAACAAAATTTGCAAGTCACCCAAAACAAATTCTCAGGATTCATCAAGTACCATGGTTCGTCTCCAACAAGCAACTACACACGGAATTAAACATCAAACCAATCACTCATCATATTGCCTACCTCGCCAATAAATTTTACTCCAACATCCAATTGACCAACCAATGCATAAATCTCAAACTGGGTAAATATACAGAACGCCAAACTCGAATGAAAAAACAGATATACGTTACATGCATTCTTTAACATTATCAGCAATATAGTACAAACCAGTTGAGGCGCTCTGCAATTCCCTCATCATATGTAGATTTGTGTTAGTAGTAAGCTAGATTAAGTTATATTATAAGCCAGCAAATACAAATGTAAAGTTAAAGAAAAAAGAAAGGCAGTGTATTCATGTAGCTAGCATTCAAAAAATTTCACTTAAAGTATTCTATTTGAAAGAATATTGCACGGTTGTTCCTTGATTTTTTTTCCTAGGGCTTGTATCCAGCCGACAGGCGGTTGCCCTTTACGTCCCGAAGGGACGCATATTCGACCAAACACTAGACAAACACTTGCGGGTTCCTCTGATCTGGGGTCAGCAGAACGCGAGGCCCTCCGCGACAACACACACACACAAAGTCAAGGGACAAACAGCCATGCCCAAGGCGGGACTCGAACCCGCGACCCTTCGGACCGAAGCGCTGAGTCGGTACTCGCTCTTAGCCACCTCGGCCATCCAGGTCGGCTGTTCCTTGATTAAGAGAAGAAATATTGCGAATTTAGTTGAGTCGATAGCGTGGGATTTTTTATTTTCTCCAATTGCGGTCTGCTCAACGATTGCATCAGTTCTTACAATAATGTATTTCTTAATATCAATTCTAACAATATTACATTTAATGGCAATACAGGACCCCAATCAAACCCTCTTGAAGACTCAGGCCCAATTGCACTTCCTGATCTGCCACTTCGTAAACAGCAACAGCTGACGCCCAGATCCGATGGTTGGGAAATGAAAGGTTTACGCAGACTGATGCGGTCTGCGGTAAAATTTTAGAGCCAGTCAAATTATCGTCCACTTGTTTCAACGAAGCAAACTTGCTTCGTCCTTCAAGGGACGTCCGCGATTATGCACCGCTTTACCGGGGAATTAAAATGATAAATGGCAAGTACTTTGACATTATGACACACGATGGTTTGCTTTTGCCTTGCCCATCTCTTTTGAATTACTTTTTTCTTAAAGAGAGCATCCATGTCTCTTTTATCGTGGTGAGCGGAGCTCAAAAAAACACCTTTTTCCTCTGAACGACGTTAAAAGACCAAAGCAGAGTTGCGAAACAAAGGTTCATAGCGAACCGTATGCAACATTCTATAAGATAATAGGTAAAACAATTTTCGCACAAATTTTATTTATAAAATAACGAGAACCCTAATAGTTTTATGAATATACTGCACACATACATGTAAAAATGATGAAATCCATCGGTACAGTAAATAAAGTTTTATTTATCACAAACTCTAATGCTTAGAACTCGATACTATTATACTATTAAGCTCCCACAGACCGGCGCCGTAGATCCGCAGCGGCTGCGGCGCGGAAAGTTCCGAGCTAGACGCGGCTGCGGAATTCGCGGGACCGTTCACACCGGAGCGGCAACTATGAGTCAGCGTTTGGTGACGGTTGGCAAGGTCGTTCGACCCACAGTGGAGCGAAGACTCCCAACAAGGGCGGACTTACACGAAACTCGAGCTGCTGCGGAAGAAACGCGTCTGACTGCGTTACAAATTTCGCCGCCGATTGAACACTGCCAAACCGTTGCCGCGACGCTCGCGTGCCGCGCAGATCTGAACGTACTCATAAGGTAACAAGTGAGGCGAAACTTTTGCTGCGGTCAATCCGCGTAGGCTGTGGATCTTCCGCGTCGGTCTGTGGAAACCTTTGGGCTTCTAATTTGTTCTATGTAGAGTTTGACTTGGTATTATTTATTGTTTTATTTGGTCAGAGGCAATTCACAATATCGTGCAAAAAGGTCTATGTTTACGAAATGAAAAGCCTTTGTTTTCATCGATGGTATTATCATATCTTAAGGAGTCGACTCCGATTTCGCTAGATCGGTGGAAGACAGCGAATAGCGATTGGTGGGAACGAGGGCAATCTTCTGGCGCCAACCTACTATAAGCTAGCGAGGTTTTCCCCAACCAGGTATCTCCCACCAGCGGGGCACTCCACCGCCGGGACAAACTCTAACCCCCCGACCGGTCTCCCGGAATATGTGGTCGTGTACTGCATGTTAGAGTAAGCGTGTAAGGGGAGAGGATAGAACAAGGAAGAGGAAGGAAAGATCGCGCGCTGTCCGTGACTGGTTTGTTAGGGTACTGCTCCGGCATTCGCCTGGTGTTGAGCGGAGAAACCTCTGAAAACTACCAATCAGAGTAGCCAGTCACTATAATTCTTCTTGAAACAATGACTGAATTCGACTATCGAATATCCTGCCACCGGCGGGACTCGAACCTAGTAGGACCTCCCGGGCAGAGGCACTGCAGTGGCAGCAGTTGATACCCTGCGGCACCTCTCCCGCCACCGACTTCGACTAGCGTAGCGAAGCGTCTAATGTCAATTTAAGAGTTCGGATACTTTGAACCAAACTTAATTGGAAATTATGTGTTTTAAACACTCAATTATGTTTTGTGTTAATCGCATGGGCTGAAGACCGGGGCCTCGTTGAAATTGAACCCGCGTAGCAAAGGGTTACTACACCCCAAAGTTTTCGTTTATACGACGCCATTCCGCTCGCAGGCCCGGTTTGTCCTTCTTGTGAAAGTGAGTCAACTCTCGTTCGTTACGATAAGGGAGAAAAGCGTTCATCAAAACATTCAAAGGTATTTCCATTACAATCTGCTATAAAAGTCTGATTTATGTCTTTAGCTGTATGTAAACAAACTCATTCCTCTTAGTGGGATGATTCACCTTCAGCTTTTTGCTCGTCACTGAGGCGAGAAACGCTGTCAGGAAACTCATAGAAAAGCAGAACTAATTAAATGACTGTAAAACATCAAAGCAGATTTGACTCCACAAAAAGGTTTTTAAAGGTACTACATGTTTATTTTCCTCAATATATCATGTCCTTGACATTTGTTTACTTAATGTGATGACCTCCTATGTAGTCTGTAGTTGACAAGTGTAAGCTCAGGTCGTTTATTCTTATAGAGTTGAGTCACAACAAGGGATTGCTGCAAGAGACTGTTCTGGTCCTTTGACCTCCCTTTCGTCTTTGCTGCCTTGGGGTAAAACCGGAAAGTATTTCAGGATGAGGATGGAAATTACGTGGGCTCCTTACCTGCCTTTGAAATTTATCCACCGGCTCCTGTCAGTGATCGAATCTATCACTTATTCTAGGCTCTTCTGCGAAAAGTGTTCTGTGCATATTTGTCGGAAGTTTTGGTGTGTTTCGTTTGTGATAAGCACCACGAGATCTCTGACAAAGGAGAAAACAATTTAATGCAGAGTTTTAATAATTTGAACAATAAAAAAATAAGACAATATTCTTTTTAAAAAATAGATCACTTCCATGACTGCGCAGTTTAAATTGAATGACTATGTTTTACGGGACAATATAATAATTCAATTTTCGTTGTAAAGCATGTCATGTTAGTTTGTATACATAGTTTGGTTACTCGTTTCCTTTGAAAGTGGAACAATCAATATGTTTAAGATGTTTAAAAACGCATGATCGATAAACGGTGTTGAGATACGCCTCAGGCATTCATTACCCATCGTTGACTTTTCGTCCGTCGTTGCGGAGGTGCACCACGATAACACGCATAGCATCGATATCGTCCATTGTCGATAATGCCAGTGACATTAACGGACACAACGATCTCAGCGCGCTGGTCTCTTCACCTGAGAACAAACGGAACTGCTCGTTTTTATGTTCGGCCTTAATTAAAATATTACTTCACCGTTCCAAAAAAATGTGAGAAAGTAGGTGATTTTGCAGCACCACTAGTTCATAAATGATATTGCTTAAAACTTTTCTGTTTCCTAGCCGTGTTCCTGGCTCAACGAGGACGAGCCTTGCCAAACTTAAGTGCATAGTTGGCATCCGTCAGTCGTTGACAACATTGTTGTGGTCGGCTGCGTATTTTGAGAACGCGGTCCGCAAATAATAGCATGGTGTTTACCTACTTTTTATTAAATGAAAATTCCACCACTCATGAATTTACTTCGAGAATTCAACACAGGAATAGTATACTATATTTATTTAGTGAGATATCACTCTAGAATGCGGAAATTAGCAAAAAATATTTTTGTAAAATAGAGAGGAATGCAAATTTTGTACTGATGAGAATATTGTTTTGTTTTTTATGTCAGTCGCTCAGGGCATTAACTGATGTCACGGTAGTGCCATTGACCGGGACGTCCTAAGTTTGAGCCCCGAAGGTGGCAGGATTTTCGACACTAGCTTGTCAGCTAGGCCGAATTCAGTCGCTATTTGGAAGAGAATTCTAGCGGCCGGCTGCTCTGATCGGTAGTTTTCCGTGGTTTCTCCGATCAATACCAGAGCAGGGCCCTAACAAACAGAAGGGGGACCGCGCGCGATCTTTCCTTCCTCTTCATAGCCTTATCCTCATCCCTTACTTACACACACATACACTAACATTCACTAAACTATCAGACAATCCGGGAGACCGATCGGGAGCTTAGAGCTTTTCCTTACTTGGGCGGTGTCCCGCTGGTGGGACACCTGGTTGGGGAAAACCCTGGTAGCCGAAGGTACCAGTAAGCCGAAGGTGTAGTAAGTAGTCGGTAAGTACATGGCTCCAAAATCTCTTTGAAGAAGCGGTTGCTAATCCGATTGCCCCCAAAACTTAAGAGACGAGATCGCATCTCGTATCAACGAACAATAATATTTGGCACTGTTCTTCTCACACTCAAAATTGCCAAATTTCGTTCACAAAGGTTGTTTCAAACGTCAACGCGATCATTGCTACAGAAGAAGGTGAAATGGCTCTACATTCTTTTACTCAGCATGCCAGCGATGACGTTCAGGTACCTTTTGTAGTGTGAAGTATTTGTCGTTTCTGCCACCAGTCGCGCCCGTAGCAGTCGGCGTTGAATCTTGGACGCAGACAGGTCGAGCATTGCAGAGCTCCAGTCTTGGAGTTCGACAGCCGCGTTTATATTCATTCAGGCCATTTCTTATGTATTGAATTTACATTAATTCAGACATGTGTGTTGCAATTTTCAAAAACGGTTTATGAACTCATTGAAAAACTGAAATATTTACAAGTGCTCTCAAGCTGAAATGACAATTTTAACATTTTTTCTTTACGAGCCTAGAGGCCGTGATAATTTTCTAATCTGAATGTTGTAATCCGAATCGACTAGCATTTATTAGCCAAGATTAAATCTAACTCATTCTTAGGTTTATTCATTTATTTTTTGGACACGAAATTAACAATGTGTTTTGTGTATTGCTAACAATGTGTAATAAGCTACTCAAAGTTTGAACCCATTTCACACGTTTTAAGCTTCTGCAAAAGTAGATGTGAATAAGTATCTAAGTAAGGGATGTTTCATTCTCTTCCTCTGGATGGAAATACTGTATAAATTATTAAAATGATGTGATATTCCTTGTGCGGTGATGTCTTTTATGCCCGCACAAACCTACTTCCTTGAAGGGTACCTAACTAGAACAGGCAGATAAAGGACGGTGGGGAAGAGAGTTTGCATAAATGCAAATGGTGCGCTTTGCATAAGCATTCCCGCAAGTATCTTCCCGAGGTTAAGAGGATCTTACGATGCGAGCAAGGCGAGGAAATCAAGGTGACTCCGGAGTATGTTTTGAGATGTATGCAAAAGTCCCACTCCTTTTCCTCTTTAGCCTGAAATGTAATATTTAGCCTTTCCGATTTGCATGAATGATTACAATTTCCTTCAAAATGAATGAGATACAACCCATTTTCATTATTTTGTTGTTTGAATAACCGTCGTTAATTTCTCTCTTGAAAGTGAAATCCACTTTTTCTAATCTAGACAAATAGTAAATCATCACTTACTTCCCTCTTAACTGATCAAATGGCTGACATTACGGAATTGAACGAAAACTACTTAATATTGTCTAGTATGGCCGTTTGAATAAATTTTCATCGGTGATAAAATTGAAAATAATCTCCTTTCTTTCTTCCTTCCTTTCAGTCTAGGCCCTCATAATCCAGTACTCTTGAACCTAATAACTCTTTTCACGTGAAAAAATGGTTGAGTTTTTTTCTGTGTGTGTGTGTGGGGGGGAGAGGGTTCGGTTCGAATCTTGATCATATACTGTTCTGTTTAATTATGAAAGTGAATAAAATAAATAATTATACTAATTATAATTAAGTGAATACAAGCGTAAAAATAGCTTGCTATTTTACGCTTGTAATCACTCCCATAAATGTAAAAAATAGTTGACTTTCCTGAATAACAAAAGTGTCTAAATTAAAACTTTTCTGATCAGTGTTAGATGTCAGAAACGTAACTTTTCATGTCTAATTATTTATAAATGCCTGATTTGATTATTTTGCAATGTACTTTAAGTGACTAATTATATAAATTTTCATGTCTAATAGTACCCAATTTCATAATTTTGTTACCTATTTTAGGGGCCTAAATCATCACATTTTTATGCCTAAAATTCCGAGGCCTACTCATGACAAACAGGACGACACAGACTAATGTAGTGACAATGATGATGTCGGCGACTGTGTTGAGAACAAAGCAGACGCAGCTGACGATAACGGTAATGACGAGGAGGAAGATGACGAGAACAACGCTGATGTTGGATGTTGAGGGCGATGGCGCTGCAGTGAAGCGTCGTACCCCACGGGGCGATGCACAAAAGGGCGAAGTGCTCTCGACCGGCGCGGCGCTGTTGTCCCTGGCCGCCCCCCCCCCCACCCACCGCTCCCTCGCCCCATTTGTCCGGCGGTGGCAGCGTTCCCCCTAGCTGTGAACACGCGGACTCGCAAACACCCAGGTCAGAGGGAATGGTTAGTGCACCCTAACACTGAAGTAACGTTGCGTACTTTCTTCAACTCCGATGTTTTTTATTTATTTATTTATTTATTTATTTATTTATTTATTTATTTATTTATTTATTTATTTATTTATTTATTTATTTATTTATTTATTTATTTATTTATTTATTTATTTATTTATTTATTTATTTATTTATTTTCTTTTGGATAGAACAATACAAAGATCAGTGTTAATACACTCTACATTTGTTATAGTTGCTTACATCTACTTACAATTAACTTACAATAATCTAACAAATAATCTTGAAATACAACTTATATTACTACTAGGGTGGTAGAGGCACCTTTGTTCAATATTTCTACTTTGGATCGAGATCAGAGAATTTATTTAGGAATGTATGGAAAATAAATTTAATTTTTAATGCGGGTTCTGTGAGTTGGGTTTTGGCAGTGTCTTAGCGGGGTTAGTTTGGGTATATTTGGGATGTTTTGGAAGAAGTGGGTGGATAAAAAATAATGTGCTTGGCAATCGGTTCTATCAGGAATTCTTTATGGAGTTGTGCATTGGAGACGTACCATGGGGCATTCATGATGGTGCGCAGAAACTGATTTTGGATTACTCGGAGTTTTTTGGTGTTTGATTTAGCTGCGCTGATCCAAACTGGGCATGCATATAATAATAGTTCCGAAGATGCTGCACCCTTCAGAGAACGTATTTCGCAATGCTGAATGTTCTCATTTCTGGTTTCCAGCTGAAGTGCTACTCATGTCGCGCTAAGTATTATATTTAAAAACAAAGCGATAAATGCAACAAACATAGGATATTTTATCGTCAGCAAACAATATAACAAAAAAGGCTCGCAAATCTGCCGACCTGGATGGCCGAGGTGGCTGAGAGCGAGTACTGACTCAGCGCTTCGGTCCGAAGGTCGCGAGTTCGAGTCCCGCCTTGGGCATGGCTGTTTGTCCCTTGACTTTGTGTGTGTGTGTTGTCGCGGAGGGCCTCGTGTTCTGCTGACCCCAGATCAGAGGAGCCCGCAAGTGTGTTGGTCTAGTGTATGGTCGAATATGCGTCCCATCGGGGCGTAAAGGGTAACCGGCAGTCGGCTGGATAAAAGCCCTAGATAAAAAAGAAGGCTCGCAAATCTTCGAACGGAGCCAACTGGAAACCAGTCGGATGAATTTAGACGCACATTTTAATTGAGGAACCTTTGTGTGGCGCGATCTCTCATTAGCGATTGCAGAAGCCGCGGGCGCTGCTTCCGAGTCCGGGCGACCTCCGCTCTCCAGCCACTCGGGCCACGCGCTCGCCCACGCCCCATTATCCGCTCGCCCTCGCCCTCGCCCTCGCCCTCGCCCCGGCCCTCCAGGGACACTTGACGCCGGGGCGATGGGAGTGGAGGGACGAAGTTGTGTGGGCGGAGGACGCGGCGTTGCGACAGATTTGCGAAGCAGGTGTGGGGAGGGAAGGGAAGGGTAATGGGGATTATGGATATAGGGGCCAAGGACGGAAGATCTTATGTAGAGAACGAGGGGGCGAGTGATGGCGTTAGTGGACATGCTGAGTGAGAGCGATGAATATATAATAAAGAGATTATATACCTCTCTCTCTCTCTCTCTCTCTCTCTCTCTCTCTCTCTCTCTCTCTCTCTCTCTATCTTCCTATCTATTTATCTCTTTTTTTATCTCCCTTTCTATCTCTATATCTCTCCATCTCTCTATCTACGTATATATATATATATATATATATATATATATATATATATATATATATATATATATGTGTGTGTGTGTGTGTGTGTGTGTGTGTGTGCGTGAGTGTGTGTGTGTGAGAGAGAGAGAGAGAGGGGAGGGGAATACTTCTCGGAAATAGTGCGTATCACGAAGATGTAGAAAACAAACTGGGACCTGGAGAGATGGCTCAGAGCATCAACAGATGTCACTGCAGTCCCTCTGACCGAGAGGTTTTAAGTTCGAGTCTCGATGGTAGCAGGATTTTCGACATTGGCTTGTCAACTATGTCGAATCCACTTGCTGTATGGAGGAGAATTCTAGCGTCCGGCTGCTCTGATCGGTAGTTTTCAGTAGTTTCTCCGATCAACACCAGGTGAATGCCGGAGAAGTACCCTAACAAACGGGCCACGGACCGCGCGCGATCTTTCCTTCCTCTTCCTTGTTCTATCCTCTCCCCTTACACACATACTTACACTAACATGCACTACACTACCACATATTCCGGGAGACCGGTCGGGAGCTTAGAGCTTGTTCCGGCTGAGGCGGTGCCCCGCTGGTGGGAGATACCTGCTGGGAGAAAAATTCCGCTAGCCGACGGTAGGTCGACGCCGCGGGAGGAAGATTCAGCGGGGGAAGAATACCGCCACCTCCCGAGAAAAAAATGTGTACTACACGTACGGGACTAATGTCCGTAGTAGTAGACACGCCCGGAATCACTAACAATCAATCTATCATAAACTGGGGTAATAGTGGATGAGACTCCTGCCGAACCCTAAAATACAGCAAATGAGAAAGAGCATTGAGTAGGTGCCAAAATTTTAAATCCTCCCAAAACTCGTATTAACAGGGCTTTCAATAACCTTACAAGAACCGTGGCGTCGAGGAAACACATGCAAACGGAATCATTCGAAGTGAAGCAAATCTTACGTAAAATGTTGTTACATACTGAAAAGAACTTCATCGTATGAATACCTGGGACTTGATGGATTCTGAAGAAATGATGCATGAAGAGGAATGGAAGGTCGCCCGTCGCGGCAGGTGGGCGTTGCCCCCCACCCCTCGAGTGAAGGACCCGCGCGCACGCGTGACTCAGCGCACGCGCACGCCGCAGGCACGCGCCCGTGGCCGCACGCCAACCGACGCGACGCTCCCAGCGCGGAACTCGCCAGACGCACGGTGGAAGGGCTGCGCACGCAAAATGCGGAATTGTAGTTTCTAGCAAAAGTTTGTGATGGGATTTCAGGATAATGCAAATTTTGTTATATATTATTGTTTTCAGGTTTTCAGCTTAAAAGAAATACCTTTACCTGAAAAATAAAAATTAGGAATTTTGTGTTCATTTTGTTTTTTCTTGTGTATTTGATTTCTTTATGCTTTTATAGATCAAATAATTTTTAAAAATATATTTCTGTATTTGTTTATAACTAATTGCCCAAAATGCAGACTTCTACTTCGGATATAACTCTACAACAAATTGATATATTTTGATCATTCTTTTTTTTTAATTAATCACAATTTTGTATTCTAGTGAATGAACTAGAATGGTAAAGGTTTGGAGAAAATTAAAGTGTCAGAATTTGATTATTTGAGAAAAAATATTTTTTTATAAATTTATTCTCGATATTTCAGTTCATATAACTGAAACTTTGTGACACATTATCTATTACAGTTCAATCAATAGAGCAAATCATGGGTTAAATGCTGCAAAAAGAAGTATATTATTATCTTGTATAGTTAATAATTTTTTGTTTGACATGCATGAATGTGCTGAAAATTCTCAGTTCGAGAAAAGGCATCTGAAGTTCACTCACTAAGTGCTTTAAGTTGATGCTCCCTTCGAAAAATAGTAAATCTAAAAACCTAAGAGACGTAACTAGAAACTTAAAAATATTTTTTTAAAAAAAAGAATGAAACAGAGCATATGACCCAATAAAAATTGAAAAATATGAAATTTGACGTATTTTCATCATTTTGAGGTATACAGCTACCTTAAAATTAGTTATCAGATAGTACAAAAGACAACTCGAAGGTTATTCTCCAATTGCGCTAAAATTGCGGAATGTCGTGAAAACATTTAATTTATTGAATTTTGAAGATTTTTTAAAGAGTGAAAAATATTTTTAGAAGTCAAATACTATTATGTGTGGTTATGTCAAATACTTTCCAAAATTAAATTATGTTTCAATTTTTGCAGATTCTTGATTGAGGCCATACCGATAGACAAATATTGATTCTAGAGAATGCGCTGTGTACAGATTGTGATACAAATTTTGTGATTGCTTAAATTTAATATAGTTCAGTTTTATATTCTGTCATACGTTTTGTTGTATTGCATTTCACTTAATCGAATATTGTTCTGCTTACTATCATTACAACATTAATGTAGATATATCTAGAAGTACCCCCTGTTAACAATTATTTGAAAATATTTGTGGTAATGAGGCGAAGTATATCTGTAGTTTATTTCAGTTGATGAATAGTTTGTTGAGTCTAGGTTGTAGTGTTTTAATTGATCTATTGTGCATATGTTTGTGTACAAATTACGGAGTCCTATTTCAAAGCAAATTACGATCTCAATATACTACCAGGACACAACGTGCCTAGGGAAGACACTACAGAAAAAAATTGGGGACGTACACATAAGGCAATTCGATACCACGTTTACGAGTTGTGACATATAACATGCCGGGTCTGGAAGCAAAAGAAATAACAAAATCTTCCTAAACAGTGGAATAACACAATAGTAAGAGTCTACACACCACCACACATTAAATGCAAAACATCTCTGCTTCAACAAAGCACACCGATAATACTACTAGATCTACGTAAATGCGAAACAGGTAAATTGAGGCTGAAGAGTCCTGAACAATGCAGGCTGCGAACTTCACAAAACAATATCAGACTTAAAGCTAATTATTTAATCCATTTTTTTTGTTTGAAATAATATTGGCGTTCCAATTAAGTAGGATTAGTTCTCTATTTTCTGTTGTGCTCCCATAGTTGATCCTGTAGTAAGCTGAGATTGAATTTTGAATATTATTTTTTATCGTTGGGATGATACTATTGACTAAGTTAATTTTATAATATATAGGGATGTTTTCAATGGTGTGCAATATGGGGTTGATGTTAGTGTTATTTGCATTTATGTTGTAATTTGTGGGCGCATCTTGATTATTTTGTTAATTTATTGATGGATTATTTAGGTGTTCGTGATAAGCATATTTCTATTTGTTGGGCTGTTTGGAAAATTGAGGGTAGTGAGGTTGGAGGGCTAGTGCTGTTTGATATTCTTCAGCTGGTGTTAGGGGTTTGATTAGTGAAGATTTCCATTATATTTTGTAATAGGTCAATTTGCGGGACCGAATATCGTTCTATCAGGGTCTTGACAGTTTTGGTGTATTAATTTTTAATTTGTCTGTCGGCAATTTACTGTTGTCTTGAATAGAGATTGAACATGCAATTTCATAATTATATTTATCAATGCAATTCATAATTATATTATGCAATTCATAATATAATATATTATCACCTATTTCTTATACATCCGATGCCCAAGTATCTCGTGCATTAAACTGACCCTTTACTCTTTCTCATTTTTTAAAACTTTTACCAACAGATTACATACTTGTCTGATTTATAACAAATCTTCTATACATTGTTAGCTAACAAACTCGGCAACTATTACCGGGATATGTGTATTGTCTTTATGACCTTGTTACACTGATCATTGATAAGTATTTAGTTATCAAATTTTTGTACTCTTTTTTGTTATCTATGGCACTCTCGCCGTTGCTCCAAGGCTTCTGAAATTCTGCGACCTAATTAGCAGCTGGCTGAGGGTAGCTCACCGTTCGTTGTACCTGTTAATAAGCATAGTATATGCAGTAACTTGCAGTTCACTTTACTATTTAACCGACTTGCGCAATTTGGATATTAGGTTACTAGACTAGCGGAGCGAGTGCTGTTGACACCTCAAATGCTTGTGGTTAAATTACTATGTACATCAGGCACATCAAACCGCGCCCGCACGAGTTTCTTGCCCGCCTGGGAAGCCCGGCGCTCCTTCTGGCACGGGCAACTTTCCCTGGCTCCTTACTCATTTCTCCTTAAAATCCTTAAAGGGGTGTACATGCGCAAGCTGAAGCGGCGCGTGGTGGTGAAAAGGTTCTTCATACGAAAATGTGTTTGCCATATTTCTTCTATCAAATAACTGAGAACTGTATTATATTCATATTCTTCACTACTTATTACTATTTGACGTTAATTTTCTTGCTAAATTCTCCCTTATTTACACCTTTGCTAAGTGACAGAAATATTTTTGAATGACGAATTCTTTCCTTATTTTCGTTTTCTGTAGTGTTGTAAAATCATTCAGTTATTTATTGTATTTAACAATAATGTGAAATAAATAACAATTCTCGCTTAATCATGAACACTTTTAACAGATAAGAATATTTGTCTGGTAAACCTTCTAATCTGAACGTAAAAAGTTCATGCTTTTATTTCACTCTGATGTAAACACGATTACAAAATCATGATACTTTTTTTTTTACTCTCAATTGAGAACTTGGAATCTGATTGATGTATTATTTCATTTTAATGGATATTTCTTTGCTTTAAATAGAAAATGAGAATTAATATTGCTAAATTTGTGGCAACAACTGTCAACTGACTTCTCCTAAAGATTGCCATGGACCAGGTATCCAGCGACGTACCTCCACTCAGGAAAGATTTGTACTATTTCTTTTAATTATCAATCCATTTTTTTCTAGACGCATTTCCCGCGAGCTGTAATCAGCTTGTTACCTTGCCCGCAACCTTGATATACCTGATATACACTTTTCGAGATTGTTCGTTCTGTTCGTGAACAACACAGACTATCACTGCGTGATTACAAATTCTACAGGCTACCTGCACTGAACGTGGTTTCTTTCTATTTATTCCACTGCCGTCATGTTGCCGAAGTGCCACGATCAGGCAGAATTCTTCTTACCTCGAATAATATGCTTTGTTTTATTTCAGTGTAATCTATTTCCAAATGAACTAATCCATTCTTTCAGCTTTTCTTATCTTTTACTGAGAATTAGAATTCAGAATCTACAAACATAGTTTCCGACTTGAATAGGCAATGCCAACCTTGTACAATAGAGTGTTGTGCTTACCAGGACTTCGGACATGCAAAGAAACACTGGTCTCCCAACGCGTTGCAGCCGCTGTTCAAAATGTCAGTCTACTTTTGAATGTAAGAAACAAACTTAAAATGTGAAAATTGTAAGAAAGTTCATGAATCCATCTGCCGTGAATAAACCCAATGTCAGGAACCTTAAAGAAGAAAATCCAAATCAAGGGACCCACACACACTCAAGAGTAATACCCCTAACCGCTTCACCTCAAATTGAGAATCAATTGAAAACAAATAATTTTCTTCATTCATTACCAATCCAATTGAAACAACTTCTTGTCTTCTTGTCTACTTCGTTCTTTTCCAATCAAAATGAAAAATAAAACACAAATTTTACCCTTTTCAACACCGTCTTTAACTCAACGAATAGAGTACTATTTAATGTATTGCAAGACATCTCACTTTTTTCTGGAAATAAAATTCTAGATAAAAACAACAGACGAACTCAATTGTTGCCAAATGGATATGTCACATTTTGAATGTTTGCTCTTCCTTGGGAGAGTATTGGTATGAGATGGCTATTCGGCGAAGCGAAAGTAGAGGGACCTGGTCCCTCAACTTTCGCCGAATAGTCATCTCATACCAATGGATGGGTATTCGGCGAAGGAAGAGTTGAGGGACCTGGTCCCTCAACTTTCGCCGAATAGTCATCTCATACCAATACCTTTCCACATTAATAAACCGTACGCAAGTGTACAAATATTTCTCCTTTCAAACTCTTTACCACTATTTCTTCCCCAATACTCCCTCCGTAACTCACCTTATTATCAGTTTTGTTAAAAAATCTTATTAACCTGTTAAATAGTATTATTCCACCAATTACTAGCGCTATAGTCCCGCCGTTATCTCATAGATAAATTTTGCCGTGATTATACTTGGACACGGCACCCCTCTCAACATTCTAATGGAAAGCTAATGGGCTTCGAAGAACATTCATTTACTTAGTCGCTTTATTCACTCTAATCAAATTTTAGGGGCATGTATACAAGCAACTCACCTAATTCCTTCAATACGGGCCGATATATCAGATTATAACGTTATAGAGCCGATAGATTGCGCTAACATGGTAGCGGAGGAGTTTCCGTATTCTTAAAGTAAAGTCTATCTTATTATCCAAACTGCATTAGTTCTCGTGTTCAAATGTTCTCATTAACTTCTTGTAATAGTTGCTGCTTAGGATCTCTTGATGCACAAAAAGCTTTCTGATAAATGTGTCTACCCGACGCTCGATCCCCACCCCTTCAAAATCTAAATTTTCAGAGGTATTGCATGGGTCAGTAGTTGGCTATACTTTATTTAACATTTTACTCACGATGTATCTAATACTCGATACACCTCATTGCACTTTCTGCTGTTGATATAGTTGCTTATTCTTCCAACCAAGTTCTAAACGATTCAATCAAAATTCTTCGAAAAACATGTTATATAAACACGAACTTCATTATTCGCACACACTAAATTTACATAATTATGTTATCAAGTTTTTACCTTCTGTGTACGCAAATTGAAAGAATATTCGTTCCTCTAAACAGCTTGTAAGGTTTGTAATAACAGAAGAAAAATAAAGGAAAATGAAGGTTTATAGTCCAAAATTAATAATGGTAACTATCGTTGAAACGTTAAGACGTGCACATCCGGGTTTTTAAAGTCTTGCTCGAGAGATTAATCTCGTCGGTCGTAAAGAGCAGATTGGGGAGACAGCTGGTGGATTCCCCTCTACCTCAGTGCAAACAACACAATCAGTGCAGGTAACACAACGGCAACTATTTGAACGTAACTCCTTTTGGGCAACTAGAGGGTAAATTCGGTGAGATGATACCCATACCACTTTAACGTTCATTGTCAATGTGTTTAATGTACTTTTATGAACTTCCTAGAAAGTTGTAGGAATGTTGTTGTGCATTAATCCAAGGATCTCATCATACGTGTAGCTTTAGGGAAGTGTGCCCTTCCCAACAGGACACTTTATTTTTGGTCACTTCAACCTTCCGATGTCCGTTTGAAATTAAACGATTTATTCTTTCATACATTATATGTCACGCATTTCATAAATCGAGCTTTCTTTTTACTGACTGAAGAATATGTGGCTGTGGCCCTTCAGCTTAATCCGATCGGTCTCATCAGCTAATTACAAACAGCTGAAACCCAAAATATTGTGAGTTGATTGCATGGGTTACTCATTCCTCATAAAACTCCTTATATGAAGCGAGGTTCTTCGTATTTACGGAATAACCGAATTTAAGAAAGATTTACGTACTTCTGTGATAGCTTTTGTTTTCTGTATATAACGTCTTTCAAAGTCCTTTTCAGCAACATTAATTTACTAGGAAGTCACGTTGATAAGATCAGTATGTGAGCAAATTTTTCATTCGCCCCGTCCCCTCAGAAAAAAAGAAGAACAAAATGGTTGGACGGCGGGTGCAAACACGCGCCTCTGCCAACACAAATATGAGGTCAGCGCCCCGCGCGCCACGCGCCGCCCGGCCGGCCTTTCTGCGCGTTTTCGGCAAGGCCTCCTGGCCCAGGGGGGCGGGGCGCGGAGGGGGGCAGTGGATTCTGCGAAGCGCTGTGCCGCCTCGTCACCGGTGATTTCACCAGGTGAGGCCGTGACGCACGGTGGGAGGGGGCGGGGGTGGGGTGGGGGCGGGGCTCTCGTTTGGCTGCGCGCCCTCCCATTGGCTCCCGGCCAGCGCCTCCCTCCCCTCCCCCTCCGCGATCGTGGGTCTCTTCGCTGCTTCCGACTCCCCCAAAGCCCCCTGCCACATTCCTCTCGCAGAGATGGACTGTACTCGCTCCTATTTTAGACTCACCCGCTTCAGTACCTGCATTTTCGGATTTTAGGGGCAACATTTTTTATCGACTTCCTCTGTAGTTGAGATTCTCTTTCTTGCGTACTGTAAACAATAATATTGATAATAATTAGTGATGATAATAATAATTATTATATTAATAATATATAATTACATTATTAATATAGTATTATATTATTAATATATTATAATTATTGTTGTTGTTGTTATATCAACAAAGGACAATTGAGCCAATAATAATTTCAACCACAGAGGTGTCACGAAAATGTCACTTCGAGCATTAGTGTCTTTACTTTGATGTAAGGAATATTTATACAATGTGCAGAAGGCAGTTATCTTGAATACGAATGCGAGTGGTTGAATACAAACCAGTAAAAAATGTTAATAAACAACAATAATAATAATAATAATAATAATAATAATAATAATAATAATAATAATAATAATAATAATAATCACCTATTTGGGAAGAAAGTCTACAAAAGAAGAAAAGCATTAATCAATTACAACGAATTCAAAGAACGATAAACACAAAAATTAAAAAAAGATTACGGAATAATATCTCCGAATCTTCTTTCAAAACTGCTGCGATTAAACCTATTCATCTTGGGACTTAAGACGTAATGCAAACCTAAAATCCACTCACCAATTGACCAATATCCTAAATTTGAGCCCCATTGAGCAAATCTTCCTAAAGCCGGCCCCCAGTCAATGGAAGGAACGGTCTCTTATGGAAGAAGTTAACGATCAAGACAAATAAATAAATACATGATTAATTATTAATAATTTATTTATAAGGTTGACTCGTTACAGGTAGCAACGAGTGTTTTTGGCAAGAATTCAAATGAAAATATTCGCTCCTGGCTTTTACATGTACGAGTTAAGATGCACAAAAATACACGCTGTGATTAAATTGTTGGAATGCAATACATGTTGTCTTCCTCTTTTATGGTACGCCTTAAGATTCGGTATATATCCCCAAAATATTGCGTATCATTGCGAATGAGGAAGGTTTTCATGCAACAAATTGCGTGACTAGTCATTAAGGTTATTTTTAAATCTTAAAAACAACTCTTACAATTTCTGTGGAAGAAACTGCTGAACGCGAAGCACATTGTTCCAGTTTCGTGAAGCGAGGAACGCCATTTTAACTTTTAGCCAAATGAGGCCGTTGACCGGAAAACCTTAGGTTCGAGTCTAAGCGACGGCGTATTTTCAACTCTGAGTGTCTCGGATTCAAGTTCACAGTACGGAAGAGAATTCTAGTGGTCAGCTACCTGCTCGGTAGATTTAACAATGACGAAAATATGTATTTCAATATTTCTGTCTATCCTGTAGAAATAATAGCTATAGAATCTTTCCAAGAAATAAAGAATGAAACTTTCCAGCTGTTCCTTGATTCTTTGTCAAATAAACTCTAAACCCGTTCCCTTCTTTGTTCTAGATTTTCTCCGAACTTCCTTTCAGTAAATATTTTTCGGAAAATCACATTAAGCAGAAAAATGTAACAAGAAGAAAACGATGAAATCTTGTTTCCTCGAAGCTGAAGTTTTTGTAATAACTCTTGTGTTTATAAATGGGAGCCATTGTAGTTAACCTCCTTTCAGAGAATTAATGAAGCTCTATATGGCGTCTTACTCCTGATATAGTTCCTGGTGCAACTGAAAAGAAAATACCACATGTGTGAAAATCTCTTAAGAAGTCTTTGTAAAATTGATTTCTTCAGTGGAGCTGCGCATATTGTATATATATTCTTCTTCATTCCATTTTTATGCAAGCAATTATTTTTTCTCATTTTCCAAAATACTGTTTCCTATAATGACCGTTAATGACGCGGGAAAATAAAGTTTCTCGACGTAATTTTCTGTGGAATTCTCTAAGAAAGTCACGTTGTTACATATATCTTTATTCTTTCTTTCTTAAATTTTCTAAATTAAATATACATAATTACTGTTTTCTCCTTTCACCGCCAATCTTCGCATTACTATCGTAAATGAGGGAGCAAAATCGGAATATCACACCAACTTTCTACACAAGTAAGGTTCACACAGTATCTTCATACTGTCAAAATACGTACGATTTCTGAGTACTACTTAAAAGCCTTTTAGAACATCATTGTACCTCCGGAAGTCATATTACGTGCTTCTGGAGAGCCAACAAAACTGTTTCCCATTGTTTAATCCCTTGAATGGATATCTTCGCTTCGTTACAACAGCAGGCAGTCGTTTGCACGGCGGGTGGCATTGGCGTCGCCTCGTAGAATGGAAGTCGTTCCTTGAAAGCGCTTGGAGCATATGCTCGTGCCCAGAGTTCAGTACGTCGCCGTTAGAGGCGTGTTATTACCACGCCGCCCCGCTTTCCGTGGAACCCGCCGTTTGCCACTTCCGTCTGCACACTGCACCTCGTTCTGTTGGTTTGTCTCTCGCCCTGCATCTTTATATCCGCACCTTCTCTCCTTTTCCAACTCCGTTCCTCCGTTCCCCTCAGCCTAGTTGCCCACGTGCCCAGTCTTCGTGGTTTCATGGATCGCAATTTACTCATTGTGGTACTTTATTCTTCCTTGTCTTGACACTAGCTTTTCAGCTAGGTCGAATTCAGTCGCTGTCTGGAGGAGAATTCTAGCGGCCGGCTGCTCTGATCAGTAGTTTTCTATGGTTTCTCCGATCAACACCAGGCGATTTATTTAAGATAATTAATTTGCATTTACCTATGTGGTAATTTTTATGTGACCTAATAAATTGTTTATATATATAACAGTCCAGTGATATTAATATTACTGCAAATGCATTCATTTTATTTAGCTGTTTTATTAAATTATTTTTCAAAAGTAAGTGATTCTTTATAAAATAAAAAAATCATAATGAAAATAAGTAGTCTTGAAAGTTAATATTTAAATTAAAATAATCGAGCTAAAAATCGGAAAAATTAATCGATGTGTTCATTAATCGGTGTAAAAATAATCGATTATAATTTTAGGATTAATCGTACAAAATAATCGATTGATGTGCTAATCGGGATTAAATCGTCCATCCCTACTTCTCAGTTTCGTTTTGATGTTCGCGGAAGCAGTAAGAGTAGTGCGATGGCTGGCAGAGGAAGCCCGTTAACTGCTCCGGTTGGCTGAGAAGGGCAGCTTTTTCTTTGCAGAAAATGATGGACTTTCTCAATGCTTTTTGTGCGAGAAACTAAACGTAGTTAAAATTTAACGTGCAACGACACTATATCACCCTTCACCCTGCACAGTATTACAAATTAGACGGCGATATACGGAAGCTGCTAATTGATAGGATGAAGTATGACAGGCAGGAGAATGTAAGTTGGAAGTCTTTAAGTCTGTACATCTATCTTTGAGTCTGTACATCTATTTAATTCTTCTATCTTTGAGTCTGTACATTCTATCGTTGAGTCTGTACATCTATTTAATACTTTGTCACGTGCACTTCAGATTATTGTTATCTTTACACGCACGTATTTTTCAGGCGACTGACGGTGACGAAAGTGTAACTGAGGCAGTAGTTTATGCGAGCTATAAAATTGCACATATCATAGCATCTAGTGGCCTGCCTTTGTCAATGAGTCCCACAATTAAATAATGCGTGCTTGCCAGTGCAGAATGTTTAACCCCTTCAGAAAGTTTGAAATAGTTTGCCTCTCAAAACAATTGACTGCGCGACGAATTCGTAATTTGAATATGGGTGTGGAAAATCAACAAAAACAAAGAGGGTAAGCTTTTGTAGTATTTTCTCTAGCATTCGATATAACCACAGATGTGACTGAAAACCCACAGATGTGTATTTGTGGGAGATGTCTAATCAGAATTCAAAGTAACTGAGAACCTGTTAGATGTAATAATTTCACATTACATTATAACAGGTTGTGACATATTTCAAACTGTTTGTGAAAGTGTTGCGAACATGAATTTACCTTGGGAAAAGCTCCATTCTGTAACAACAGTCGTGCGCCATAAATGGTCAGGAAACAGCAAGGTTTTATTTTTCGGGTAAGACAGAAGGTCAAAACTGAGTACAGAAAGAACATAATGAGTATTCACTACTTCATTCACCAGGCGGCGTTCCATGAGCAAACATGGAACCTAGAACATATCATGAAGGTTGTAATACATTGTGAACCCCGCCACGGCATTCATTGGGCCCCGCCACGGCAAGGCAGTTCGTAGGATTTTTGTGAGGTTTAGAAGCGTCATGTGGTAACATTCTGTATCATTGCATATCTTAGTCGTGGAAAAGTACTGCATGTTTTCTTGGCCATTCGTGAAGAAATAGCGATTTGTATGGAAATGAAAAGTGATGTACAGAAGTCATTAACAGACACACAGTGGGCAGCATTTCTTGCTAACTTAACGAGGCATTTGAAGGTATTAAATACGTCCCTTCAAGGAAAAGACCAATTGATTGTTGAAAAGCAAAAAGTTAATTCCTTTATGGAAAAATTTCGTTTTTAACACGCTGTGCTTGAAACACAGTTTCTCGTGCTTGTTTTCTGTGTGCGAAACAGCTATTTTTTCACAGTGTGCGAAACATGTGTAACGATTCGCAATTGTCTTTCGTCTTGACAACGGCTTTGTTTATTATTTACAAACAATAGTTTAAGATACTGACTGAAATCCATTTACTTTTGTACAAGTATGGTATTTCTAGTTATTTAATGTTTAATTTATATTCCTTTACTTGATGCATTGCGTTTCGTTTACGGAGTGCAACATGCAACCCGGCCGCAAGATAATTCCCTTATTCGTCTCTTTGTCGGCGAGCGTAGCGAGGACGACAAACTCCACTCGTGCGTGAATTACGTTTCGAGCCCTTGTTACGTATTAGTACATTATGAAACGATGACGTAATAATGGATATCAATACACGAGTGTGATATTATGATACGAGCGAGTATCGTAAACTTCACACGAGTGTATTAATACCCATTACGTCGAGTTTCATACGGTAATTTTTCTACGACTTTTGGAAGCTTTTATAAGTTAAACTTTTACAGTGAATCTTTTCGTCGCAGTTGGCGTGCAGGATTCAGCCAAGGCCACCTAGCAGACAGCTACCCTACTTGCCGCAGGAGGCTTTGGTTTACCAGCACGCCTGCGAGAGAGCACAAAAGTTGTGGCAATAATTCCAAGGTCACCATTTTCGCTTTTTCTCTTATTTCTGCAGGCGCCAACTCATCCTCTGATTCACTAGACATTTCAAACTTAAGAATTGTTAAGAACAAACACACAGCAGAAACACATTACACACAAGAACTTGCGTTCTGATCTTAACGTTAGTCAAATGTTCCCTCTACCTCTACTGCTACCACTGCGCTAGTCAAATAGGATGAAAGTAAAATTACGATCCAATTTATTTTAAATATTCTCCCACGTAAAAATTACTGATAAAGGAAATTATAACTAATAACACAATATAACATTAAATGCAGTTTTAATGTACACAATCGAACAAAACATTTACTAGAACGATTCGCAATGATGAATGAAGTGTCAATACTTGGTTTGTAAACTTCTCTGTGATTGGTCAAGACCCTGTATCACAATGAAATCTTTGTCGTAATGAGTATCATTATGCAACGGGTTGCAGCTATCAAATGACAGATTTATACAATGGGAGTACAAAAACACTATTGTTTGCCAAGCAGCTTCGAAGTGGAGATTTGACATGTTTTATCCCTTTGCTTCTCTAAAACTATTTTCTTATTCGTCTCTAGAGATGTATGGAACTCTGCGAGTATTTTTCTTCCAGATTTCATTATCTTCGTGACATCGGAAAACAATTGCAAATTTTTAGTACTCCCGTTTCTGTCTCCTGGATACCGTGCTTCGCCAATGCAGTTGTAGATAATAGATTTGCAAAACTTCAAGGATACAAATTTTAATACATTTAATTTGTCGCAGTAGTATCAACATTTACATATGAAAGTCATCTCCAAGCTTACTAATTCAGTGAAGATTGTATCTATGTTTGGGTCAATATAGTATTACAGTGATCAGCTTTTCTCTGCAATGAAAATATAAAAAAGAAAGAGAATCCAACTTTAGGATCAACCATTGATAAGGGTTCTACGCATTGCAACAGCTCAAGGACCGACAAGAGATTGCTTCTCTTGTTAAGGAAAAGAACTGTCTACAATAATTTTTGTAAAAGATAGTTGTTGAACTTAATCGTGCTGTTCGTTTCCTGTAAAACGTGAAGGTTCCTTTCTGACTATGAGCCCCGGTGTGCCATCCACTCCCCAACCCAACCGCTCACCTCTTTGCCATCAGGAACGTAATGTTGTCAAGGCCAACGGGAACTCAACCTAAGGGCTTGTATTTTGCCAAGCGCCGGCAGAAAGTGTTGACAACAGTCTGTGCCCGCCGGTCTCTGCCAGAGTTCACGATGGCTCGCAGGCGTCCGCATTCACGCCCGCGGACGTCTGGATTGGAACAACCCTCTTCCACAGTTCTGTATAATAGGACTTCCGTGCAAGAAGCCGATTGTGACGAAAGCAGTATTCTGGTTGCATTGGCCGACGTCTTCTACTGACGATGGATAGGAAGAACATGGTAGGCAATTTACTTGTAAAAAGCATGAAAATTCAAGTTATTCAAGCATTGTTCATATTTTAAAAAATGTTTTTGCAATTTTCAAAAATTCAGAGTTTTGCGAAAATTGCAAGTTCATTTTTTCAGCTTTTTTATACAACTACAATATTGAAGGAAGAAATTTTTCATTTAATGAAATCTATTCTTCAAAAACAGAGCGTGTATTGTCATATAAAACTGTTCAACAATATGAGTAGTTTTTGTATAAATTTTCGTGAAATATAGGCAATTTTTAAACATTTATTTTCCCAAACTCGGCTTCAAATTGTTTTAAGACATTTTCTCACCGTATGTACCAAAGGACGGGAAAAACTTATTCTAGTGATATTTCGTGCGAACACTTTTTTAATTGCAATAAATTGACATTGCAAAAGTTGAGTATTGATAATAGAGAATTTTCTTAATTTTATTTCTCGGATAAAGTAAAGGACGCTCAAAAGTGATTGAGGTCTCATTTTCGTTAAACCCTCTGAAATTTTGAAAATTGCGAAAGATACAAATAATGCGATAGAATTTATGTTATTGTTGCACCACTAGTTGGTAATTGTGTATCTTTTTAAGTAATGAAATGGAAATCAACTGAGCGAGGGGAATATCGCTCTTGAAACTGTAAAAGTCGTAACCTACATAATTTATGAAATTTTGATTTTAACATCAATAGATTCATCGTCAACATTGTTCTTAGAAAATGTCATATTCCAAAAATATTTCCCTGTTGAATTTTATAAAAACTAAATAGTGTATACCTTGGGGAATAATTATTCTTAATTGTAATAATATTAGTAATAGTACAATTAGAAAATGTTTATTAAGTAAATTAACCTCATTTTCCTCACATTCCTCCAAATGAAACTACTCGGGTAATTACTGCCGACGGGAAGGTATTGCCACTGGAAACCAACGCGCCAATTTTCTAACCGAACGTCGTTTCTTTAGGCATTGTTAGGTTGAGGAGAATTATTTGCATCCATCATTCTCGAACTGTTTACTGTCGCAGTAATGTCGTAAAATTTCGCATAATTCGTGAGATTTTATGGTGGCCGATAAAATGCTGAACATACCCCGAAATGTGACAGTTTTATTACTGCCTCGTCCAAATTAAAAATCTCGGCTCCGCTACGCTACACCTCGATTTTTAACCTTTGGCCTCGGCAGTAATAACACTCATAAAATGTCTAGGTATGTTAATAGATATTACTGCTACCAAGGAATAACAATATGTACTTCAAATTAAACAACCGCTGTAATCTGTATTCTGCTGTGAACACAAACATCACATACATACATACATACATAGCATTTCATAAGTACGACAACTCAAAGAATGTTTGCAATAAAAATCATATTATTGTTGTTTACTATTCCTTTCCTGAATCTCTCCCCTTGAAAGCATGGCCATTACCCTTTTACAAATCTTAATTTAGAAATCATTAATTTAATCTAAAACTTGATCTTCATACATTTATAGAATTTAACATGTTCTCATTTTTAGTAACTTTCCTTTGGTGTTCCTCTGCCCTCTTGAACGTCGTTCCATTTTAGTTGAAATCCGGTCCAGACCAAGGCGTCTTCTTCTCTCACACAACTTTATCACACTCATTACTAATTTACATAACACTACTAATCGTAAACGCGTATCTGCCATCTGAATGCTACCAAGTCATAACATTATCTGCCTCTGCAAGTCACTGCTTCGGAATGTCGTCTACCACTTTCTTTTGTCTTTCACGCTCTTCATCTGTCTTTCTCTATGCGCAGGATCGTACCCACATGCGTCTCTGCTTTGTCCTAGTACGTGGGCTATTCTCCTTCTTGTACATATTCTAATTTCATATTGGTCAGCGTCGTTCTAGAACTTTATTTACTCTTTGCTTATCGATTCCTAATTACTTTCGTAATTTGCTTCTTCACTCACGGAAATTGCTCACGTGTCCATACATTGTTTTATTAACCATTACATTCCTTATTTTCCTCTATATTAATTATGCCGCCATTCCCTTGTATTTTCATTAGTTATTACTCAATTGCTTCACCCCTGTTGTTGCCGTCACTTTTATCCGAATTTGTCGTTCCTTTGTCCACACCTTGTGATGAATCATCACAATAGCGACACCAAATAAATTCAAATCCAAAGTCTAACTTGAAACTAAAAGCTTTTCCAGGTTTCTAGCTCTCCTGTAAAAATGTAGTTCTTATTGGTTACGACATTTAGCAGTTTCATGAGCGATATACAAAGACGAGTTTGATGCAGAACATTTAAGAAAAATATTTAAGGTGGTTTTACAGCCGATCAAGAGTGACCACGTAATTTTCATTAGTTTACATTAATTTACCGTTATTTATTCTCCAACAATTTTTAATGTAAGAATTAGATAGAAAACATGAAATTATCTTTTACTTAATAAATAATAAATATATAAAACCGCAAAATTTATTGAGTTAAGCCTGGTTGAGTGTAATTATCTTAGAAGTTTGCCACAAACTTTCCATGTTCGGAATAAATCAAGGTCAGAGTAAATTCCAAGAATTGATCCTTCTCTTTCTAAGTTCGGACACTCCGGAAGATGGGTGATTGTCTCTTGTGCTCCAAACATGGAGCATGTCTGTGAATAGTTTTTTTTTCTAAGATGAGGTGACCATGACTTAATTGAAAGTGACCGATCCACAGTCTGCTGAGGATGATTTACTTGTATCTACTAATTTGTATCTTGGGTAATGATGGTTTGTTTACCGTTCTTCTGACGAGGCGAATCGGTTTTGCTTTCTACAGTAAGTCCAATTTTTGAAAATTCTTGTATTAAAGAGATTTTCAATGTCTTGTAACGAACCATATGCACTCTCTTCAACATTAAAAAATGTGATTTTTGCGGCTACATCAGCTCTTTCAGTGCCTTGAATTCTCTTGTGAGAAGGGATCTAAGCCACAATAATTTCACTGCCATGTCTGGCTTGATAATTAATTATAAGCTCTTTAATTTTCTGGATGAAGATATTATTTCAATACATTTTTCCGATGGCTTTCGATGGGGACAAAGAGACGGAGATTATGACAATGTAGTTGTCTACATTATGATAGTTGATCTGGATTCCTTTGAAGCACTGCCCATGCTTTGCAGGAGAAGATACAGAAGTAATCTGGCAGTTGGAAGGAATAGAGAAGTAATCTAGTACTTCAATACGAGGATGAGGTTGAGATGATTGTTGAACCAAGTTTTTCCATCACATTTTGAGCCATCTGTGTACATTTTCTGGTAATTATGGAACTGTTCGAGATAATCAGCTAGAAGGGGTAAAAGTAATGTCATTTAGTCGGAGATAATGTGAGGGATTTGACTGCCCTCCAAATTTATGGTAGGTGTGAATATCAGTCAAGGAAGGTTGGATGGAATATTGTCTAGAGAAAAAAAAGCGATTTGTCTACATTTATTTCATTATGGTATGTGGTGAGTCTTTTTCTCAAGAGTTTTGGGAAATTAGGATGAAGAAGTGCTGAAGATGTATTAGGTGGTATACTAAACGTTGAGATTAGTAGTTGAAGCATTGTAGCTAACGTCGCAATTCTAATGGTAGAAGGCCTTCTTCTGGTATCAGGCTGTTGCATGGGCTTGTTATAAAGTACCCTAGATTTACGCGGTATGCATTATGAATTACGGAATCAAATGTGTTGAGTAATTATCTACTTGCTGAGCTATATATAACCGCATCATAGTCTAGGTTCGTCTGAATTAGGGCTTTGTACATTTTTATTAGGCTTTCGGTTTCCATGTATAAGATTTTCTGTATTCAGTGTATTTCAGTAATGTTACACATTATTACATTCATCAGTATCAATACACCACTTCATACTCGTAGCATAGAGTTCACATAACTGTGTAGATCCATTTCGTGTTGATGTATTCCCTTTCGACTTTCCAGGGAAGTTATTCATTAATAATAAAACCCCTCTGTACGATCCACCTAACGACAATCTAATGTCATGTAAGGTCGATTCCCTTCCACGTTGTCTTAATGATGTGATGCTATGCGGTTTGAGAAATAAACTTCCAATGTTTTAGGAAATAAACGAAGCCTTCATTGAAATTGAAACGTCTGCCCTCTGCATGCTAGTAAACAAGTGAGAGATTGTTGACGTAATGGAAGACAAACTGCATGATAGCAACCGGAAACCAAAATCGTTTCAGAATGGAGCTATGCTTCTATGGAGAGATGTGGTGATTTGTAGCTGTATTATAACCACGAGAAGTGAATTTCGGTAGAACTAAGTATAAAAATGATAATATTCTAACAATATTTTCTGGCGATTGATAGATGTCACAGTCTTTGCTTATGCCTATAAACTTTCTTTCCCAAGTGAGACAAGTTCCGTCTGAAATGGGACTGTGGTGAAGTAAAAAGTGACATCTTTAAAATATACTTCGCCTTCAAAATTCACATCTCCTACATAAAGAGATATGCTTGTTTGTTCTTTATACATATTTGCCGAAGTCACTGTCTGTATAATATCTCGAAAAATCTTCCTCTATCCCTCTCTCCCACCTCTCGAAGCAGAATTTAAGCATTTACTCTTTCACTTGTTCGGTAATATTTTGTGAGAATGTAAAAGGTGAGGAAATCGACCAAAGGATATATTTCAAAAGGATATTTTATTTTTATTTTTAAAAGATATATTTTTAAAATCTAAAAACTTTTACTATATGAATGTTTATTTAGCTTGATAGCAACATTAGGCTCCTAGTAATTCATAACCAAAGTTGTAAATTAAACTCACCCCTTTATTCAACTCCTTCAGATGCATCAATTCATTTCTTTTGTTTATTTAAGGTATCATTGACTACCGGCTCATTAGCGACACTATTGATTTAACGTTAAAGGCTTTTGTATTCTGAATGAAGTGATTTGGTGATGATAAGGGGTGAAAGGACGAACTCAAATATAACCATGCCCGAGGCGGAACTCAAACTCACAATCCTCCGGCACGAAGTCGCCCCGGCAATACTACCTCCGCGATCTCGGCCACCGGATAGGCCCATAATCTTGTGACGTCGGTTAATTTGTTTCTCTACACTCCTGAAGAACAACAGCACATACCTTCTCCTATTATTAACATAAACGGGACTGCTATTAATGTTATACTCGTATTATTGTAATTTCATCTTCTGATCGGGAGCGGTAGCTCAGTGCATCAACTGATGTCACTGCAGCGCCTCTGACCGGGAGGTCCTAGGTTCCCACTCCCCACGGCGGCAGGATTTTCGACACTAGCTTTTCAGCTAGGTCGAAGTCAGGCGCTGTCTGGAGGAGAATTCTATCGGCCGGTAGTTTTCCGTGGTTTCTCCGATCAACACCCGGCGAATGCCGGAGAAATACCCTAACAAACGGGCCACGGACCGCGCGCGATCTTTACCTCCTCTTCCTTGTCCTATCTTCTCCCCTTACACACACGCTTACACTAACATGCACTACACTACCACATATCCCGGGAGACCGGTCGGGAGCTTTGAGCTTGTCCCGGCTGGGGCGGTGCCCCGCTGGTGGGAGAGTCCTGGTTAGGGGGAGACCCCACTAGCCGACGGTAGGTCGGCGCCGGATCTCGCCATCCAGCGGGGGAAGATCAACGCCATCTCCCGAGAAAAAAACATACACTACACGAACGGGACTAATAACCAAAGCAGCTGACGCGCCCGGAAACATGAATCAATCAATCAATCAATCAATCATTGTATACCGGACTTAAGACTTGCGTCTCTTTCTGCGTGGCGTTGCACGAGTCGCGGACGTTGCCTCCCCGCTGGCGTGGCGTGCTATCGATTGCACGTTCCGTAGGTCCGAGTGCTCGCGTTATCTTGTGTTTGAAGGCGTAAGTTGCGCGCGCAGGGGATCACGTGCGTGGGGGACGTGTGCGTGTGGAGAGAGCGTGACGTGTGGGAGCGGGGGGGGGGAGTCAGAGGGCGCGACCTGCGCTGGGGCGTGATTCGCACCTCGTGCCCTTCGCACGACAAGGGTGTCACACGTGTCATGTTCACCGCACGGCGCTCGCCTAGGCTCAAAGGGTCAGCTACTCGTATAAACACACAAAAGCCCCTCGCCTTTGAAATTCTAAATAAGTTCTGGTTCCTTGGTTAAGGGATATAATATAGAGATGTTTCTTATATTGTGCCTTCATTCTTCTACCGGGTAGGGATTTGTCGCATACGTGTCAACTCTCAGAAATCCTCAAAGAAAGAAAGAAAGAAAGATAGAAAGAAAGAAAGAAAGAGTCAGATGAGAACGTGCTGGGCAGAAACCACGTGTGATAATTCTGTCCCCAAAAAGGGTATGTAAATCCTTAAAGAAACTGAAGCAAAGTGTCAAATTGAGGAGTCCTATTGAAAATGACGTAACTACGCTCTTCATTTTTCAACATTTACAAGGGCTTCAGAATTCGATGCACATAGAGGTTTGGCACGTATTACGTATGTGTCATGCACAAACACTTTGTGTTTGAGAGAACTTCGCCCGATCAATCACAAAGCGACAATTCAACAAGACTGGAAAGCGTATTATACGTGCAAGTTTTCTTGAGCTCCGGAATTCCAACCCCCACTCCTTTGTCAACATTAGTTGAATTAAGAATAAATTATAGGAGCAAGCATTGTGGACAAAATCTGATAACCAGAAATGTTTGCTCCCATCTAGTAAAAACTATTTTGCATCGGAAAATAAACAACAAGTTTTATATAAAATTCCTTGACAAAATAACCAAACTCCCCACTCCTCGCGCAGCGATGGAAAGGAGGAATCAAGAAAACATGCGCGAATAATTCTGTATGCAGGACGAGACCTTGAAGGGTCCTGTCCGTAGGGGAGTTCAGCGTTACGTCTCCAGACGCGTGAGGGCCCATCGGCCGAGCAGAATTTTCCACGATCGGGGCACACTAGTAAAATAGTCGCACTGTACAATATTGAAGGTATGAATTTTTACTTAACAAATTTTGTTCATCAAAGACAGAACTTCAAATAAAGTGATGGGTAATTTTTGAAAAATATGAACCGTTTTCGTGTAAGTTTTCATGAATTAAAGGCAAGTTAAAAACAAACTTTCCCAGAAACGGTTCCTAATTTTTTCTTTAAATTTTTTGCCGGATAGGTGAAGTTCGCTTTCAAAAATGGCCCAGGACCAATTTTCGCTGAACCATCTGGATTTTAGAAACTTACAATAATGAGGGAAACAATGTGGTGTTTTAAATGGTTAGTACGCTAGTATAATCAGTTTTGTTTAGTTGAAAGTAAATTTAAAGTAAAGCAGAGTGCTAACTCCTAGCGTGTCTGTGTACAATGTTTGTAGAACATTTCTACATAGTATATTGACAGATTTTAGAATCTGTATGGGATTCTTTTAACTTCTTTCAACATCATCGACTTTAAATCAGATGGCGACGTGACGAGCAGTTGGTGTAATGATATTGAGCGCCCGAGGGAGCCTTGGCTGTCGTAGGCGTCGCCGCCTGCAGGCGCCGCGATTCGCCCCGCCCGAGCGACGCCTCGTGCGCAAAAAGGCCGCAAGCGAGCGGAGCGCGCGTTAAAGCAGCCATTGCTCGCCCGAGGACGCGGGGCGGGGGCGGGTGATACGCCGTGGGTAGCTACGTGACTGGCACACCTGAGGGCAGCAGTGGGACAGGGCGAGGCGGGGAGGAGAGGGGAAGGTTGGGCGGAGCGGGGCGCTGTGCAGGACGCGAGCGCAGGGCGCGAGGCGGGGAGCTGGGCGGGTAGCTGGGCGGGGAGCTGGGCGGGGAGCTGGGTGGGGAGCTGGGCGGGTAGCTGGGCGGGGAGCTGGGCGGGGGAGCTGGGCGGGGAGCTGGCGGGGAGCTGGGCGGAGCTGGGCGGAGCGGGGCGGGGAGCTCGGCGGGAGCTGGGCGGGTAGCGCGGGGCGGGGGGCCGAGCGGGGGGATCGAGGCGTGGGAGCGGGGCGGGGAGCGCGGCGGGGAGCGGGGGCGGAGCGGGGCGGAGCGGGGCGGGGAGCGGGCGGGAGCGGGGCGGGGAGCGGGCGGGGAGCGGGGCGGGGAGCGGGGCGGGGAGCGGGCGGGGAGCGGGGCGGGGAGCGGGGCGGGGAGCGGGGCGGGGAGCGGGGCGGGGGAGCGGGCGGGGAGCGGGGGCGGGGAGCGGGGCGGAGAGCGGGGCGGGAGCGCGGCGGGAGCGCGGCGGAGAGCGGCAGCGGGACGGGGTGTGCGGGGCGGCGCGGCACGGGGCAGAACGGAGCGCGGGGCGGGTGCGTGGCGGGGGACCAGAGCCGCGAGCGGCGGGGGGGGACAGGGCAGGGACGGGCCGGGCATGGCGGTACTGGAAATGGAAATGCATCGAGAGGTGAAGCTTCCACAAACCGATACCCATATCGACTGAGAGCGTCTACTTCAGCGGGGCTTTCAGCCCATTGGGAAGGTTTGCTCTAATCGCCGACAGAGACGGAGTAGCGGTTTATGGTTTGATATGCGTCGCTTCGTGTTCCGAGCGGGGGCGGGGGTCGGAATTGCGCTGAATTCGACGTCGTCACTGCTCGCTCTTTTTACCGCGCGGCGCAGTGGACGTGGTTGTGGTTGTGGTTGTGAATAGCGCGCAGCCGTGGCCAACTGTGGCGCACTTACGTCAAACCTCTTGCCTCATACTTAAAAGGCTTCCGCGTGCGCTTTAGACGCCGCTGATGGTTCTGAGAAACGTTGCGCGTTGAAGCCTTTCTGCCTGGTGATTGGTGGGGTGTTCAGGGTTTGCTTTCGTCCGTTATGGGAAGTTGCAACAAATGATGCATCGATTCACAAAAGATACTTCCTATTGTGTCTTACTGTACATTTTTAAAACTCGTTCAAAACGGCCAGGCAGAAGTGTATGAGTTACTAAGCGGAAGAGACGCGTTGTGATGTTTAGTGTAAAATTGTATCTAGAAGTATTTATTCAATCTGCTCTATAACCAAGTCATGGTTAAGTTTACAATATATAGTTTAATTAGATGTGCGTTGTATATTTTTTTATCATGAATGATAAATTTGAAATACTTGCATAAAACTTCTTGAAAAAAATAGACATCACAAAAATACCTCCAATTGTGTATTTTTGTACATTTTTAAGACTGGTTCTTAAACATTCAGTCGCAAGTGTATGAATTATTAGGTTGAAGAGACAAGTTGATATTGTGATGTTTAATATAATATTGTTGCTAGAATAACTTATTAAATTTGTTTGCGAACCCAAGTCATGGTTAAGTTTAGAACATACGGTTTAATTAGGTGTGCTGTATACTTCTTTATCATGAAATATAAATTTGAAATATTTACATAAAACTTCTTCGAAAAAAATTAAGCTATTATTAACAACACATTGATTCGTTTTATTAATGGCAATGTGTATATATTAATGTGTTTCCTGCACTCGGAGGTGTGTCAGATATTGGTTTGAAATCGCCTCTCTTCGGCTGATCGTGTTTAACTAGAAACCCATTACGATAATTACACGTCTTGTATCACCGCTTACAATTTAATTTTTGTAGTGGCTGTAGAAGCAGTTAAAAGTTGGAGCCAGATTAAAGATTTTATATCCCTGGAAAGAGTAACAGCTAAACAAATTAATGAAAAAGAAACGAGCGGTAATGCACTAGATTGCGAGCTTTGCTCTGGAGCGAGAATACATTACGAGCGCACTTGATGTGATTCATCCCTTCCGCCCGTTGGTAGCTGGTGGCGGAAGCAATGGCCTTGGGCGATGGCGGTGCGGCGACGGACAGCTGACAGACGACACCGGAGCCTCTTTGAAGGAGAGGGATCAAGGCCAGAGGGAAGATACCGGATAGGATTGACGGGGACGGGAAAGCGGATCAAAAATTAGAACTCGGAAAGAAATGGAACTATCTGAGAACGGAATGAAGACTTCAAAAGAAGCGGGAAGGGAATTCCGTGCGGGGTGAGCTTTGAATAGACGAACAATCGGTTGAGACAGGACGGAGCTGAAGTGCCAGGCGAGGTAGGAGACATTTGGAGACGAACGGGAGACGAGAATTGAAGACGAGCCTGTGGACGAGCCGCACGGAGGTGGAGGGTTGGCGGTGCTGCGCGGGCGGTGGAAATCGGACTGCCCGTGAATTATATCGGCTAGCAATTAGTAAGTTTCATATCGGGATAATTAATGAATATACAGTACGTAGTGGGCGGTGCTGCGCGTGCTCGCTGATTCACTGCTCCATAGATTTTCGAGTGCATTGAATGGAGAGCAGAGTGTGCCCTCTCGCCAGAACGCCATCTCCCGTGCACCATGGCGTTCTCTGCGCCGTCCTTCCCTCCCGGCGCCCCTGAGCAAGGCGTTGGCTGCTAAGTCTCCTCCGCCTCTGCCTATTCTTTTAATTCAGATGTCACTGCAGCGCTCTGACCGGGAGGTCCTAGGTTCGAGTCCCGACGGCGGCTGGTCTTTCGACACTAGATTTTCACCCAGGTCGTTCAGTCGCTGTCTGAGGAGAATTCTAGCGGCCGGCTGCTCTGATCGGTAGTTTTCCATGGTTTCTCCGATCAACACAAGGCGAATGCCGGAGCAGTACCCTTAACAAACGGGCCACGCACGATTTTTTTCTTCCTCGTCCTCCTCTCCCCGCCACACACACACACACACAATTCAACATGCACTACACTACCACATATATTCCGGGAGAGCGGTCGGGAGCTTAGAGCTACCCTCAGCTGGGCGGGTGCCCCCGCTGGTGGGAGAGTCCCGGTTAGGGGGAAACCCCACTCATCCGACGGTAGGTCGGCGCCGGATCTCGCCATCCAGCGGGGAAGATCACCATCTCCCGAGAAAAACATGCACTACACTGACGCTATCAATGACCAAAGCAGTTGCCGCGACCGGAAACACGAAAACATCAATCAATCAATCAATCAACCTTTTAATTCGTTTTACGACGACGTTTGTCGTGTTCCAAGCGTTCCTTTACCGAGCTTCCGGCGAACCATTCAAATTCTTCACGATTTAGATGAATGTCCAGAACAATTTTAAAAACTGTTTACCCTCTATTTTTCTTCACTATTTCTAATTCTTTCAATTTTATAAGCATTTTGGTGCACAGGTTTATAGCATAAGAACAACGAAATGTTTGTAAGACATATTGCATTATGTATCTGTTTGTCCCGGCAATAAACATGCATGCATGTAAATGTATATTACATGCATGAATGCATGCAACTTGCATTTTATGAAGGAAACCTAACCTGTTCGAAATAAAACTTACAATGGTTTAATTGTCAATTATAACTTGTTTCGCATGCATGTTGAGATCTCACACCAGGTCAGGACAATATTCGAACGTTAAGTTTTAAATCATGCCCATGTTAGCATGGCCCGTTGTATGCATTCTAAGTAACTAAGTTGTTACAACGCAAGGTTACAACTTAGCTGCAATTTTACTGCAACAATTCACCATCCCATTAACACCCCATCACCTGTCTACTAATTCTAAAACCATTGTTCTCTGCAAAAGAATGGTTTAACACCACTTTTCCTTTTTTCATGTCTTTATTTTTCAGGAAAATTCAGATGCTATATGTAATAGTACCAAAACAGTAAACTCTTAAATACACTATTGAACAGTAATTATTTATTTTTATTATCATTGACACAGCAAATTATTCATTTAAACACCGTTACGTAAAAATGTATGGTCCTTCATTACTCACTAATACTAACCAACAAAACTGGCTGCTAATAAAAGAATTTGAAGGATGCAACAAAGAATACAATAAGTCAAAAAATAGGCTATGAGCCACTTCTATAGGTTTATGAGGTTTCACATTACTGACTGAAATAGTTATTGCAATATTACAATAATTTCAATAACATTTAATATTTTGTTTTTTGATTCGTACAAAGATGAAGTTACTTTTACGTGCTTTTCTTAAAATGTAAGTGGTAGCACGAATCGTCCCAAAAACCGCACATGGGATTATTCTTTTTCAATCAACCAGCGGTCGCGATATGAGTCTTTATTTCCTTTCCCCTGTGAACCTGCTGCCCATTATTCACTAAGCCTGCAAGCGCCGACAGGAAATGTTCAAGGCGGGACATTATGATCCTCCGTGCCTCTTCATGCTGATATAAATGTTCAGTCCCTATATGATATTACTAACACACGATTCCTGTCGCCGTGTCTGTTTTTTTAATTTTTGAAGAACATGTATCGAAAGGATGTAGATTGAATGCTTCGAATTTTTCACAAAGTGACGTCATCAGAAGAACAGAAGTTGAGTGGCGATGATAACGACGTTCAAAGGGAAGTTACTTCAGAAGCAGAAAATCGAGGTAACAAAGTTCGTGATACTGAAACGGAACAAAGTGGTAAAAACGAAGGTGAAATCAATGGGGAATTTAAGCATGGCGTATCTTACAGCAATCGATTACACTTTTGAACCTCTGCTCGTGTCCAACTCCAAGTCGAACTCGAAGTCATAGAGAAGCTCTCTTCGGTAATCCACCGGATGCATATCGCATGCTAATCGATTAGTCGGCCATGTTATAATGAATTTATTCCCAATGGTGCGGTAGAATGTGCTACTAACTCTATATTACCATGCTTCTACATCAATTCTCTGGCATTAAACTTAATTTACAATTATCTGTATATATTATATTAGTTTTTTATATTTAATAATGTAACAAAAATACAGGAAATCCCACCAACTATAGGCCACCCCCATAACTTCTGATCAGTTCATGATATCGAACTGCAGTTTTCTCTCAACAGTGCGTTCTCATGGTTCAAGTAATATGCTTTAAAGATGTTTGAAATATTTTTAGTTTTCGAGAAATTCAATCATCTTGGATTTTTTAAATGGAGCCGTATATAATTATCGCTTCCAATATTTAGATCATAAAAAGAGGAATGTAATGATGTAGTGTATTGTATGTTAATGCTTGGATAGTATTTTGAGTATAAAAACATTCTTTCTGAGGGGCGATTTTAAAATAAACATGCAATATTTCTTGTAGCAGCCTTTGCAACTGTCGTCTTTGGCGAACGTGGCCTTGGCGGCCTCTACCCGCAACAGTGCCGACGCCCTGAAGGCCGATCGAAACCTTCCGAAAGATATCACCCCTCTAATACTCACAATCAGAGGGAACTTCACCTTAATTCTTACAACAGTGCAGGCGAATCTATCTTTGATTACGCCCTGTGATTAAGAGGCGCAGATCGGGAGCGGTAGCTCAGTGCATCCACTGATGTCATAGCAGCGCCTCTGACCGGAAGGTCCTAGGTTCGAGTCCTGACGGCGCGCCGCCGCGGTGGCAGGATTTTCGACACTAGCTTTTGAGCTAGTCCTGGTTAGAAGGAAACCCCACGATCCAACGGAAGGTCAGTGCCGGATCTTGCCATTCAGCGGGAGAAGATCACCGTCATCTCACGAAAAAATGTACTACACATATGGGACTAATGACCGTAGCACTTGACACGCCCGGAAACACGAAAAACCAATCAATCAATCAATCAATCAAGAAGCATGAAGAAAATGCACAAGCGGAGTCAAATGCATCTTGACAGAGTTGCGCGCCTCGATATACACCCTACAGTCATGCCACCATTTGGAAGCTAATATTCAACATTAGTGTTATTAATAAGCCTTCGGTGAGTTCCAGAGTTCCTACCGTCGATTACACCAACTTTCGTCAACTCGGTCTTGACGGTCAAATATTTAAAATATCGTTTTCACGTAACGTAAAATATCTCATGCCTCATTACGTTTTATAGTCACTACTACGGTAGAAATGACGCTCTTCTGCTAACTTTCATGATTCATTAAGTAATGTGTTTATTTTTCTCCCTTGTTGGTTACGACGTCAGGTTATTACATTGGTTGCTGAATACTGATAACGTAGTATCTTTTCAAGTATTAATCGCGCAACTATTCTTGAACGATGAATCGGAGAAATGCGGGTAGAGTGGGGATATTAGTTACCACATCGGCCACTAGATTTTGTTAAGTAGTGCCAATCTTTGTAATATCAGTCATGTCTTCGCAACTATCTCAATAAATTGAGTTCTAATTTTCTCAGGAGTTCGAGGTATCTTCTGTGATGGATCTAGATCTGCTTTGGCCATTTCTTTGGATGTTGTGTGGAAAAATATCACCAGGAGTTCTCGATTTCAACAGTAAATATATTTTCTTACGCGCCAATGAAGATGCGCCAATGAAGATGTGTTTGGAATGTTGTCATCAGTGCTCGCTTTGGCCTTTAACTGTTTTGCTCTAGGGAGGGGAAAACAAGGTCATCGTTCAAGAAAAGTTGCGCGGGTAAAATAGTGCCACCATTTTATAAATGTGTCAGTCGCTTGGGGATTTGGCCTCGGCGAAGGAGGGGAGATCCAACCAGGGTGGTGGACAGAATCGTCGAAAGAGGTAAGATGACTTTTCCGAAAAGTTCTCTCAGGTTTTTAGAAAATTCTGGAACTGCTCACGGCGTCTCTGATACACTCTTGACATCTTGGTAAGTTCTGGTTCACTCAGTAAAGGATGTCCTGTGGTATTACAGAGATCTGTTCCTTTATATTGTGCCTTAATTATTCTTCCGTGTGGGGATTTGGCGCATGTATGTGAACTTTCATAAATCCCCAATGAAAAGAAATCGCACGGAGTCAGATCAGGAGAGCATGCTGGCAAAAAACTACGAATGATAATTCTGCCCCCATAAACGACATGTAAACTCTTAAGGACTCTGAATCGGTTGCAGAGTACTGTTAAAAAAATGACCATAATTACTCTCTTCACTTGTCAACATCAATAAAAAAGGTTTCAGGATTCGATGCACATAGCGGTTTGGCATGTAGTACGTACGAGTCAAACACAAACACTTTCTGTTTGAGAGAACTTTGAGTGAGTAATCACAAACTGACTATTCAACAAGACTAGAAAGCATGCCTTTTGCAGGGCGAAACCTTGAAACGTTCGCGTCCGCAGGGGAATTGAGAGCACCGATTCCCGGCGTGTTACGGCCGGTCAGCCGAGCAGAATTTTTCACGATCGCGGCACTGTAGGTTGGCATTGTTTGCACGTTCAGGAAGAAATATTTTTCGCTTTCAGAATCGTTCTGATTCATTCCCTCAGTGGCAAAATAAGGCATACTATGTGTACCGTCTGATGTCTCCATAACTCCAGGGAAGTTTGCTATTCTAAACCTTCCTTGCCGTACAGCTGTGTCTTCGGCACCTTCAGGAAATATTGCAGCAGCTGAGGCGATTGCAAAATGAACAGTGTTTTCATTTACTCAACGTCGCCATATGGATGACACAAATCTACTGCAATCACTGACCACAGGTGTCCTGTAGCATAAAATCTTAAAGCTATCAACAACTGCTTCATGAGCGTTAGAGGCTTATTTCCGTTAGAGGGGTATTTTAGACGCGGTTTTATTGTTCTAAAATCTTAAGCAACACCTTCAACATTCTGTATCCGGTTATGAATAGAGCATCGTCCAAAATTCTCAAAAATTGCTTTTGGAATAATCACTCGTTCTGGAACTATGGTTTCTTAATACTCAATATTCAATCGTTAAGCATCAAAATTATCTCATTGTATCTACCACGCACCACTTGTAAAGAGAAAAATAACGAAGACAACGAAATACAACGCACGGGTTGATTAATTCTAACATCACACAACGGGAGTGTAACGATTCCTCAAAGATATTGATGACGTGATACCGGACTATAAAAATTTGACAAAAAGTTTGACGATCGTCAGGTGAAACGACCTAGGTTAAACGTAATGTGGCGTTTAACGAGCCGTCATATGATTGACTTCCGTCAAAGCCACTGATTGAGGTTAATGAAATCGGCCTTCGAGTAAACATTCAGTGTTCAAATGTCTACGAACCGTGTGCAGTTGAGGAGTTACTGACAAATACGCATAAGTACTCAAGTTTTTATTTGAGAACTTTTTTTCGTACAAAATGAATACGAACTAAACGAGCGCAACTAAATACTACATGTGAGCTTATGAATATATTTATGGGTCGTACGTGAACCGATTAATATTTGTGCTGTATCCACTTGATATAGAAGTAAAATTTGATATAATTTCAAGGACAAATCTTTACCTGGAGAGCCATAGGAATCCTCTCAAGCATAGAAATCCAGCTTAAAAAAGGGAAAATAGTTTGTCTGTTGAAATGTTTCTGCAGCATGGTGCATGCTTCAACTGTAGGAACGTTTAGTGAAAGTGGAAATGATCACAATGTAATGTTATTAATTATTCATATTATTCACATTCACAACGCACTTACTGAGGGCGGCATATTTTTTAGTGATATCAATGATGGGAATCATGTATTAAAATGTTAACTATTGATTGATTCGATATCTGAAATTCAGTAAATAAAAAAATATCTCGGTATTATTTAATGTCCAAGCAATTGATCCATTAATATTGTCTCCATTGTTTGTAAAAAAACTCACATATGTTATCAAATAAACGCGTATATATATATATATATATATATATATATATATATATATATATATATATATATATATATATGTATATTACTAGGTTGTGGTAACGCTTCCAGATTTATAGTAATTAACGAAACGAGTGTATAAAGAGGGGGACAATTGTATGAATGGTGTGCTCTAGAAAACGAGCGACGATAGGAGCGAGTTTTCTTCTATTCCAAGAGTGCAATTATACCCCTTTATACACATGTTATGTTCAATATTTTTTTTCGTTTCCATTTACGAGTAATTTAAATTTTAACAAATTTCAGCACATCTTTTCCACCAGCGGCATGCATTTTATGGCGTAGTATTGTCTCTGAAAAAGATATATTTTAGTGGGCCTTGCATTGTTTTTGTTTCCATGAAATATTTACCGTAAGGAATACTTTTTACACTAAATTTTTTGTACAAAAGGTAACTCCTTATTCTTTTGATACAATAGCTATGCCAATATCAATTTCTAGAGGACGAAGTACAAAGTAAAAGAACATTAAATAAATAATACAGTAAATGACTGAAAGCTGAGAAACTCACTTGGAAAATAATTGAAATATTTAAATATTGTAAAATTATTAATTATTAAAACCTCATGTGTACAGTATATATTGTGATAAGCCAGGAATCCCGGGTTTAATTTGAATGGGAAAAACGGTATCAAGCGTTAATAATACGATGCAATTGTATGTAGTAGGCTCGGGAATCGAAGAATATATGTTGTTAGGACAACCAACAAAGTGTTGTATTCCATGCTTGGTTCCATGCTCCATAGCGCTGTTCATTTGGGGAGACACGGCACCGGAGATTTTACATGTGAAAGGTGTGGAGAGGGAGGGAATTGAAAGCCGTGATGCTATGGGAAGGTGGAAATAATCACTCTCTGGAAAGCTACCGAACTGAACGCATCGGAAGCAATCGATGAGACACAATTATTTTTTCACCATAGACTCGGGTATTAGTTAAATGATAGTCAGGGGGGTAACTCATGAATAGTTTTGATGGTTTGTCACTGTGCAGAGTAAGAAGTTGGAGTTTTTCGCATTGAATTGTAAATTTTGTCATTGTAATTTGGTATTTGAATTCATATAGACTCCGCGTGTTTCGAAGGCATTTATATTAGGATAGCTCCACAGAAGGGAGGAAGTTTCAATAAGTCGGCTGAAGATAGTCACGCGAAGGTGGTTCATCCCAAGCACAGCCACAGGCAATTCGCGACCGCGTATTAATTTAATAGAAATTACTGAATCCTATAAAGTATCAAATAATTGTGAATATTCCGGAAACATTTTTAATCTATTCTAATGATACGCAAAAACGCAAAAATAGGGATATTGAGGACATCCCACGGACAATAACGAGCCCGAAGACATTCGAGAAAAACATCCGAGAAGTCATCGCAGTAAGCTCACGAACTTTATGGAAACTTGGGGACTTACAACGGGACTTTAACGTTTTTACAGAGAAAAAGTTAATCATTTCATTAATGAGCTCAATAGAATTTGTAAGAATGCCAGAAGAAAAGGATAAGTTTTTTTGGGGAAAAGAAAAGGCTGATGATTGATAGTAGTTGCCCCCCATTGAATAATTGTTTTTAATCAATAGAACTTCCAGATATCGTAATTGTATATGGAATTACACGTCCACATGCAATAGGTAAGGAGTAAAATGTTTTATGTTGAAACTCATGATTAAAATTGAAAGTGAATTTAAGAAAATAATGTTAACGTTCATATAATTAATGAGTATTGCAGAGAAACGGAAGAAATAATATTATTGATAATATCAGAGGAAGTAATCCTTTTATATTATTTGTATATTTGTTTGTAAATGGTATCAAGATTTAGTAATATTAAATATCATAAATGGAGGGTATTTCTCAATATATACAATGTTTAAGACATTTAGGCCATAAGTGTGTACCTTTTATGCCTTTCCGGTGAGGGATATACATGCATGCGTCCATGCTGAATACCAGCAGGATGTTGACGGATTGTAACCGAGTATATGGAGGACATTTCAAAAGAAAAAAAAAGCAGAATGAAGTATTTTCAAACATTGAAAATAATAGACTTGATACATTGCGGATTCTAATGTCACCGCAACCACAAGGGCGCGACCTCTGTCTCTAATTTTTCATGGCAGATTGTTTTTTATTATTTTTAGAATGCCAAGGTTCTGTTCAACAAATGATGTATCAACTGTAGTAGAAAACATCGCATTATTTAAATTATAGTTAAAAAGAAAAACTTTGGAATAAGAGATAATAATGGAAGAAGTAATTTAACATTGCATTTTTCACGTAATAAAAGCTATTTTAAATATTTCAAATCTCGAAATGAGCTTTGGACTTCATTTGTCAGCCATCATCCACTCCCGTCTCTTTCCTGGAGGCTCTTTATTGTTGGGGCCCATTTCATCACCACGGCCACCAGCTCTCGTTCAGCCGCTATTCCGACGCCCACCTCTCACCCCCCCACCCCCCCACCCCCCGAGCTTTTCCCTCTCACCGCTCGATCGCGCTGCGCCGCACATCGGCGCCATCGTCATATCGTCGTTGTTCGGACACAATGTTGTTATATTGGCTGCCATCGGGGCCGCGCGGGCGGGGGGAGGGGGTCAGGGGTGGAGGACAAGGGCGATCGCGGATGCGCGGGCGGGGGTGGGGGCGGGGGTGGGGGCGGGGTGGATCAGCTCCGCTAGACGCGTCGGCGCTCCGCGGGAACAAGGGTTTTCACACAATACAATATCCCAATATCCTCTGGTAACGGGCGGCTCGCGTAAAACTCCCAGTGTCTGGTCACAATAAACGGTTCCTGCGGCGCTAGGGGTAGTTCGTCCCCGCCCTGCCCTGTCGCGCCCTGCTGCTTCCCGTCCCGCCTCGCTCCCCGCTCCCATCTCTGCGCGGGTGTCTCCTCTTGATACTGCCGTCACCATACCCCCCCCGCCTTATTCTGCCCCTCCCTTCCCCGTCCCCGTCCCTTCCCCTTCCCTCCCCGTCCCTTCCCCGTCCCTTTCCCACCCCTTCCCCGCCCCTTCCCACATCATCCCTCCCCTCCCTGCCTTGCCCTGCTCCTTCCCGTCCCTTCCCCGCCCCTTCCCACATCATCCCGTCCTGCCCTGCTGCTTCCCGTCCCTCCCCCGTCCCTCCCCC
>BLKR01006710.1:12746-51651 GCA_011170035.1 Teleogryllus occipitalis | reverse complement strand
AAAATCTTCCTAGTCGGGACTCGAGTCTAGGACCTCAGCAATTATAAACATTATTGCAGTACTTGCGTGTTAAAGTGCTTCAAATGAAGTTTTTGAAAATTCAAAATTTTTTGTGAAAACGAGCTTCCAAATTTTGCATTTACTGAGACGCTTAAACGCTATTTTGTTAAAAACTGCTCTAAATTTTTCATTGAATTACTATTAGGACAAATTTTTACTCTTCTTTAATAGTCTTAATGTAATATTTCGATTGTACTATTAAGAAACCGAAAAGTTGACAATTTTTTTAAAAAAAAGTACTTTGAACGGCGATTGATGACAGCTGGCAGAAGTATGTGTCAAGACAAAAAAGCTAGGTTACAGCAAAGAAAGTCTGTGCCATTAGTACCACTCTTGTAATTAATATTGCTTTCAAGTTTCTTTAATATAAAATGTGTTTTTATAAAATAAACTTTAAAATAGGGAATGGGTGGCTCTGTGTCAATGTGATATACCATTATTCGGAGAGTAATGGCTTCGATTTCCTGTCTGCGTAGATACTTTTATCCATTCTATTACCAAAAAATCCACTAATTTACCAAATTCTACATTTGTCTACTCAACGTTAGGCTTGAAACGGGCAAAATTCGCGAAAGAGAACAAGGAATTAAAAAAAATCGTAATAGGTGCGCAGCATTGATATCAAAATAACACGATTTTAAATCGGGAATAACAAGTATTTTAAAATATTGTACTGTTATTTTCATTTTTACACGAACAAAACTGACCTAGAGCACAAACTTTACTGTGAAATTGCGATCTTAATGCTTCGGATACCTCGAAGATACACGTAGTACTTCGGAAAGAAATTCGTTTAGCAAGAAATATCTCAGAATTCTAGCTGTATAACGAAGAAATATCATGGTTTTATTGTATCTGTATGTAATTCAATAAATCCCGTCTGGACGTCTCCTGTCTGCCTTGATACGAGTTTTATTCTTACTATACTGTTTGTCTCCTGTACTTAGATAGAAACAAAATAGTAAATGCATGTACTGATTCACAAACGCTTTTCATAGATAATGTGAATAAAGATTATGGAACTGTTGGTGTTACAGTTACAATTATTCTTAATGTGTCAAAACGTATTTGCAATGTCTTACTTTGAAGTTAATACGGTTTCCAGAAAGTAGGTCTGATAAATATTTCTGGAATCCCTTGTCTTCATGGGAGAGGCTTAGATTGTAAATTGAAATTTCATAGCTTTAAATTAAAATTAAATAAATTTCAAAATTAAATTTGTCGAAAAAGGGTTTTGAATGTGGAAATGTTCCTGAACATTGATTGCTATGGTGTATGCTATTGATGTTAATTATGTATGTAGATAGATCAGTAGGTATAAATATATTTTGTGTTTTCAATTTTGTAAAATACAACAAATATAATACAAATTTTTAATAAAAAATTAACAGTGATTTTTTCATTTCAAAAAAATATTTCGACCAAATTTAACAAAAAAATACTGCTTTTAGTTACACACAAGGCGACAATATTAATGACGTCTTTCTGTTTTCTAGGATATTATAGTTCAGAAAAGAGTTGCATAAAATCATCTTTGTTGAGAGAGATTATCGATTTTCCCCCATATTCCTGAAGCTACTTCCAACCTGTCAATTGTCTTTGGAAGTACTTTCGACTCCAAGTAAAATCAGATAAGACCATATACAGCGTTGCCACTAGGCAAGATAAGAAAAATCAATATTTTCACTCACCGCTGAGAAAACTGAACTACTTCCTATTCATTATACAAAGGGCTCAGAAAAGCAAAGCCATACAAGAGCTAGTTATCTCAATAGAGGAAGGGAGACCTGTCTGTTTCAGAGGCGGAAAATACTGTTTTTTAGAAATAACTAGCAGTTTATAGCTCACAGCAATTCGGTATTGCTCCAGCTTTTCTTGTTATGAGTATTTTGCTTTCCTCTCTCTCAGATTCAAAGGTTAACTTACCTACTGTTGCTCCAAAAATCACACAGACATTTTCGTACTTGTTAGTCTCTTAATACATTTAGTGAGTTAGATTTTCCGTTTTCCCCATCCTCATCCCAGCTACTAACTATTGGCGCCTGTGACACATTTTTACTTTATCATACTTCGTGACAAGAGAAAGTGTTGTAACCGTGTGCCGACGGATTTTATACTGAAAACTCTTATTAACAGGTCGTGGTAAGGAAAAAGAGGATAAAACGTCTTCGTATACGAGAATACAGCAAATTACTTCCTCTAACACGTTGTGTAATCAGTAGAGCCCGGACGTTTGGCAAAATGCGTATTTGTTATTGTTACTATTTTACAGAGTTAGCAGAAATTTTTTTTCCCAGCGCAGGACATTTTACCCAAAAACAGAGGACATTTCAATGAAAAGGAGGGCATTTTACATTTTTGATAGTCCACGATGTATAAACTATGTACTCAACAATTCCAAACTAAATTAGTCTTTGAAAATCACATTAGACTTGACGTCATTAAAAATGAAAGCTTCCGACGGGATAACTTCGCCCTCGCACCCACCTTCGTTATCCACCAAACAATAAGCATCAGTAATACTTATATCACAATAAGCCTAATGATCTATTACGTAGGCCATTTATTTGAGTAAAATTCTAGATATTCAAGACATTAAGTCCCTTGAATTCATTTAATTACTTTGAAATTATGCCAGTAATATTTTCAATTCAACAGAACAAAAGAAGAGAACATTCCATGAAATTTTAAGAAAGGAGGGAGGATAGGAGGACAATGTTAAACTAGAGGTGCTACAGAATGGCACAGACTTTCTCGTAGTAAAGTTTTCTAATTTCCTTGGTGTGCTCTGGCTTTAATGTCTTGCTCTTTTCTCTGGCCAGTGGCCACCTATCGTAGAGCAAAACTATTTTTTCGAAATTTTCCCAACTTTTCAGTTTTCAAATAGTAGAACCGAAATATTATTTCAAGCATATTAAAGAAGGCTAAAAACTTATCGTAAATACCAATATTCATTCAAAAATTTTGATTAGTTTTTAAGAAAATGGCGTTGAGGTCTTTCCGTAAATGCAAAATTTTAAGCTCCTTTTTTACAGGAATCTATTGAGTTTTCAGAAAAGTTCATTTGAAGTGATTTAAAGTACTTATACTCGTAAATGTAATAATGTATACAAATCGATGGAAATGTCTATATTAACGATGGTATTAAAAAAATTACATTTGTGTAATTTTTGAAAAAACAAATGAATACACTGAAAAGAACTTTACGTTATATTAAACAATGCAACTAGCACTATCAATTGCAAAAATTTCAAGAAAAAATTTGGAGCCATTTTCGAGAAAATGGCATTTGTGCGTTTCTGAACTTGCGGAATTTTGAGCACATTTTTACAGAAAACTGTTGAGTTTTTGAAAAACTATATTTGACATTATTTAAAACACATGTTCGTATATATCTAATAATGTGAAGAAATCCTTGGTAATGTAAATATTACCGACGTGAGAGGCAAGTCAAAATAATTTAATTTTTGAAAAATTTGAAAAAACGAAAGAATAGAGCAATATGGCGTTTATGTCATCGGATAGGGTGCATTTGGTACTATCCCTACCAAAAACTTAAAAAAATTTGAAACTATTTTTGAAGAAATGGATTTGGGAGTTAAAGTGTTTACAAAATCTGATGAAACTAAACAAAAGGAAGATTTTTTCAGATAATTAATATGTTCTTATTCTTTCAATAATTGTATTACACATTTTCGTACATTTATGAAGGTTGTATAACTCACTTCAGAACCAGTTATCAAATACTCATTGAACTGGAGATGAAATATTATAAGAATGGATCAAATAAGTGCACTTCATGTCTATGCAATTGCGATCTCTAGACCTTTAGATATCTAAATATAATACTACATGGATAATATATAATTGTCATTGCTATTTAATGTTTTTTTGCAATTATGTTTTTCTTTAGAAATAAGTTGAAGGGAAAGATTTTCAAGCTCTTCTCTTTGTTTAAATATTGTTGGCACCATTAATTGCTTAGTTTCTCTGAATGTTTTGTTGAAAATAAAAGATATCAGTCCAAATTTAACTTTCGGTAACCAACAAAATCAAAAATAAAGAAAAATAAATTTCATAAATTTTGTTAATTAGATTTATTTTCTCCTATTTGATCTATTTCGAGAAATTTTATGACATTATTTAAAGCACATGTACTCATAATTATAATGTAAACAAATTTTCGCTAATGTAAATATTAACGATGTAACAAACATGTCAAAAACTTTACATTTTTGTAATTTTTTAAAATAAAAGGATAGAGCAATATGGCATTTATGCCATCTTATAAGGTACATTTACCACTATACCTTCAAGAGTTTAAAGATAACTAGAGGTGATACAGAATGGTACAGACTTTCTCGTAGTTAAGTTTTCTATTTTCCTTGGTGTGGACTGGCTTTACGTCTTCCCTCATTCTCTCGCCAACTGCCATCTATCGCCGCCGAAAATATATTTTTTTGACATTTTCTCAACTTTTCGCTTTCTTAATACTAGAACCGAAATTATACTTCAAGAATATCAAAGAAGAGTAAACCCTTGTTCTTAATAACAATTTTGATTGAAACATTTGGAGTAATTTCTAAGAAAATGGGGTTAAACGTTATTGCAAATGCGAAATTTAAAGCTCTATTTCACAGGAATCTATTGAGTTTTCGAAGAACTTCATTTGAAGTCATTTGATCCACTTCTACTCACAAATGCAATAATGTATACAAATTGATGGAAATGTGCGTATTCAGGTAGTGAGAGATATTTCGAAAAAAATACATTTGTGTACTTAAAAAAACAAATAAATACACAAAAACTAACTTTACGTCTAATTAATAATATATTAGCACTATGGAGTCGGAAAATTTGCAGAAAAAAATTTGGAGACATTTAAAAAAAATTGCGTTTTAGGGATTCTGAAAATGCGGAATTTTGAACTCGTTTACATAGAAAACTGTTGAGTTTTCGAGGAACTTTGACATTATTTGAAGCACATGTACCCATATATATAATAATGTGAAGAAACCGTCTATAATATAAATATTACCGATGTGGGAGATAAGTCGAACAAATTACATATTTTAATTTTTGAAAAAAATAAAGGACTAGAGCAATATGGCGTTTATGACATCGCATAGGGTATATTTGGCGCTACCACTACCAACAATTTAAAGAAACATTTTGGAGCCGTTTTTGAGAAAATCTTGTTTTTATAATTTTTTAAAATTCCAAATATTTTACGCACTATTGCAGGAAAACTACTAAAATTTTCAACTTTTGGAGCCGTTTTTGCGCGCAGCATAACATAACTTTCTCTTCACTACGTATATTACTCCGTATATACGTAGTACGTATACGAGAAAGTAAAAATAGCCAGCATTAGATCACAGCTGGGAAGAGGGTGATGCAAAACCAAAAACCTAACCTAGACTAAAGAGATCAGAAGACAACTAGTACCGTACGAGGGTTTGTGGAGGGTTTCGACTACAGATGAGTATGATCGCCTGGTCTCCGAGGCTCGATCGCTAACTTTCGCAAATGCCGTGCAGTTGCAACGGAGTGTCTCTTTTCCTGGAAGCTCTAGAACTGTGCTGAGACGTTTGAAGGAGGCAGGACTAAATTTTCGACGCGCCGCAAAAGAGGAGAAGCTCAGAGATGAGCATAAACTGTACCGCCTTGCGTTTGCTGAGGATAACATAAATCGTGATTGGGAAGATGTTATCTTCTCAGACGAGTGTGTGTTTTCTTCTGCTAACGATGGTTCGGTAAGCGTTTTTCGACCACCCGGCACTCGACACATTGCGGAATATGTGGCTGAGGCTTACCGCTCCGGTCGCGTATCCGTGGCGTGTTGGGGGTGGATGAGCGCGCGCGGATTAGGTATGTTGCACAGAATAGACCAAGGCCCCCATGGGCGAGGATTGACCGGCGGGGAATATGTGCACATCCTAGAAAATGTTATGGTCCCTTCCGTACGGGTGCTTTATCCTGACGGTGTAATACGTTTTCAGCAGGACCATTCTCCAGTCCATAAATCTCAGTTGGAAGTTCTTTAGGAAGAACCACTATATTTTCAAAATTTTCTCAAAAATGGCTCCAAAAATCTTGGTGTAACTTCGACCTCGGACAGCGTGAAGAACGCTTAAGTGATTAGCGTAGGTCACATTTTCGTTGAAATATCTAATTTTTCGAAAAATAAAATATTCAAAAAGTTTTCGGTGCTTTCTTGTATCCACAATATTAAAGTTAGAGATTTTTTCTTCATGGAAAGGGTTCTTTAAAGGCAAATTTTGAAATAAGGTCATGAACTACAATTTATCAAAAATATGAATGTTTTTCGCAAATTTTGTGTGGAATTTAGACAGTTTTTACATATTTTAAGCATTTTTTTCTAAAAAACCGGTTCCAATTTTTTCTTTAAATTTTCTTCTCGGCAGAAAAAAAGGAGTGTTAGTATCATTTCCAGCAAACTCTGAATTTTCGAAAATTGTTATATATTAACATTTCAAAACTACAAAATTGAAGGTAGAAATATTTTCCATAAACAGAATCTGTTCTAAAAATCAGCTCTTTAAAAGAGATAATTTAAAATTGTTTGAAAAATGAGTACTTTTTCCGTAAATTGTGCTTAAAAATATGCTTTTTTTCACAAATAGAACAATAAAACCTTAAGAGAATGGCCCAGATGTAATTTTCGTCAAAGTCTCAGAATTTTCGAAAATTTCAAAGTTTCATTTTTAAGTGGTGGTGATATCTTACTTTTCTCTGTTTCGTTTATTAATATAATTTTGGTATACTTGACAACCATTGTAATTTGTTGGCTGGTTTCGTGAACTCAACATGCATTTAGCCGACTGTGATTTATCCATTCGACATTCATTTGGTAAATACTCAATGCCGCATTTTACGCATCTACGCGTGACTTTACAGTAGTTTGACCGTATTTTTGGCACCGATGGCATTGAACTGGGGTTTTCTTTTTATATTGTGGTTCAAATTTGATGCATGCATTCAAAAGTTTGTCAATTTTGTAAATTTCTTTGTTGTGAAAGTTCTGATTTGGTGTTGTGACGTTCTTTTGAGAAGAAATAAAAGAGGTCATCTTCGTCAACATATTATGTTGACGAAGATGACCTCTTTTATTTCTTCTCAATTTCTTGGTTGTTTTTGTGTGGTTCTAACTCCATAATGTGGAGGTGGAAAAAAGGGTGGTTTAAAATATTCTAGGATACCCGATATCGCACTTTCTGTATGTTACGAACAAGAAGGCCCTGAGATTTACGTTCATCTTTGACTTCTTCTTTGTTCACAGACAGTGAATATAACGAAGTACTACACGGAATACTCTGTTTTATTTTGTTTGATATGTGTGGTATTCCATATCTTTTTCATCCAGTACTTTAGTTATTTTTCTGTAGTCTTCAGTACTGTGTATGGTTTTATTTTTACTTGGTCTCTATGCACTTGATTTGTGAATTCCTTTAAATACATGTGTTAGTTTAGAAATTCTATTAACTTCGGTATATTCATAACATTTGCACAAATATTGATAATATACTGATACTTGTCGCATTTTGCGTTTACTTTTCATAGCGTCAAGTTCAGGTAGCTATATTTTGTTCATTAAGTCCCAAATAATCCAAACAGTCATTTCAAATTCAATAAAACTCTACAATTCCGTTGCTAATAATATAATTTGAAATGATTTTCTACAAACGATTAAAAGGAGATATGAACATGCCCCTGGCCGAAGGAACTAAAGTAAATGACTGACTACAATAAAAAAATATTTCAAAGAGCATTATATTAAGCGTCCAATGCCCCCAAAAGGGCTTGGAGACGCGTTAGGAAGGCGCAACAAATTTAAAAAGAAACTTATTCATTCTAAGAATGGTTATTATTAGTTGAAATGGTAGTGTATGGTTTTTGCTTTCCAGAGACACGGGAGCATTTGAAGAACAATAAATTAAAGAATTTGTGAATGTTATGACTATTATAGTGTAGCGGGTTCCTAGTTGAATCGACTGATTCTTTTATATGCTCGGAGAATTTGTGCGATCTCAGAAGATGACCTTCTTGGCATTTACGTATTTAGGGAACAATTGTACTCGTAAGAACTTAAGTTTCCATGCTTTTGACTCGATAAGCAATGACCTCAATCGACTTACATTCTGAAGGTAGTTTCAAATAGCATTGTGGTGACAGGGTCAGATGGAAAAAGAGTGTACGTTGCGTTTGCAAAACGACTTGAAGGGCAGATTTGTGAGGTAACTGCGAAAAGATTGACTCTCAAACAAATGTGACTTGTCATGACGAACTAATTTCTTATAAACAATTACATACTCGTATCTCGATAATGAAAGGAGATACCGCCGATCGGATTGTGGAATTTTGCATTTCGTTTAAAGACAGTTTAGAGAAAATAAAAAATTTGCAATATTTGCAAATTTATAAACAATGTTCAATTTTTGCAATTCTGAAGTCGGAAGAGTTCCCTGATGTCCCAGAACCGAAAACTACGAATTAACAATTTTGCAACAAATAAACATTTTATAAACAATTTCGAAACGTGTGCTGTACGGACCGGGAGGGTCCTCAATTTGTCTCCGAGTTGAATATTGCAAAATAACAATTTTGACAAGAGATGCTAAATTATTACTAAATACCTAGTTTAATTGTTGCAAAAATGTTAAATTTAGTAAAACCGGATACTTAAATACTATTTTTTCGCCAAAACTTCCCACCCCCAAACATTTTCCCGATTCTGGAGCCGCCTTCGCACATTTCATTTCTTCGACCCGGATTCGGAATATTCGTTCATATACTTAAGTTGTTTTGCATTAAAATTAATTCAATTGAATTTTCGCAAGTAAATCTAGATCATGTGAAAAATGTAATTAAACATTTTTCAAATCCACTAATTCTATTGCATGTGCTAAATATATTTATGTCGTAATGTATAATATTATCTTTATTGATGTATTTCATGTAGGCCATCGAATGGCTTGCACTATGACGTAATGTGATCATTCCCGCCCCTTGTGCCTTCTGCGCCAATACTCTCAACCCTTAGGATAAATACACCTATCATACGGAACGTTGATTCTAGATATGCTGATTGGGCGAAATCCGGCCTATCAGCTTCTCAGTCGTTGGCAGTTGGTTGAGATTGTTCTTTTGTAATAGTTAACTACGAAAGAAGCAGATGGCGTTGTTCTCCGTACAGTGCTGCCAGAATGTGCAGAAGTACTGGGACTTCAGAAATTGGCCATACCCATTTTACGTGACGACGGCGGTACATTAAACATATGGTACGTCATTAGATTCCTTTTTTAGTGTTCTATCCACTGCGGATGAGAAAAATGTATAGTTCCATTTAAAAATTCAAATATGATTAAATTTCTCAAAAACTTGCCCCATGATTTCGCATTGTTGAAAGAAAACTGCATGTCGATACCATAAACGATTTAGAAGTTATGGGGGTGGCCCGTAGTTGGTGAGACACATGGTATATCCACTCCTAGTGAGAAAAACTATAGTTCCACTTAAAAAATCAAAGAAGCACAAATTTCTCGAAAAATAAAAGTATTACAAACAATGTCTCTACAGCATATTACTTGCCCATAATTCGCAATGTTGACCGAAAACTGTATTTCGATAAGTAAACTGTTTATACATGATGGTGGCCCATAGTTGATGGAACACCCGGAACATTCTCGAGATATTTCTAAATATGGGAGTGGGCAGTCATGTTAGTGAATGGTGCCGCAGTGTTTTGTTAACTTTGCAGTACCCAGTTCTTTCACACGGCGGAACTTAACCGAGGCACGTGTAGGACAAAGTCTATTTGCCGCACCCGTACGGAAAAGTATTATTCTTCTATTAATAAATAGTGCAAGTAACGTGTTGGTTTCAATGCATGAGTAATGAAAATTAATTTGAAGTAAAAATATGTAATTCAGGTGCATTCAAAACGAGAAAACAAATGACAACGATATTTAGTTCATAATGTACAGCACACACAGCTCGTTTTGCCTAAAAGCGGTGTGACACTGCATTTTCCTGCAAAACGTAAAATACAAAATAATATTATTTACGATTTACATTATAAAATTTATTACCAACCTCTTTCCTTTGTAAGCTTTCAAATTTCACCCAACCCACGAACTAGCAAAACTTTCTCGTACACCCTGACGCCTGAATGCACCTGAAAGGTGCAGGTCCACCGTCCATGGAGGCAGCGAGAAACCTCACTGTAAACGCTCTAGTTCTGTGCCTTGCACCCTCTTGCTTCACGACCCTCGTCCCTCCTACCCCTCTTCCTTTGTAAGCTCCCACTTTCCACCCGACCCGAGAACTAGCAAAACTTCCTGCAAGGAGTTGCTCCGGAAGTCGTAAGTCCAGAAGCCGATCCCTTTGCGACCAGAACACGGGGTCTCTCCTCAACGGATTCCAATACAAAGAGGTTGAGCGAAACAGGTTTTCGCCTTTCACACAATTCGTCAATTTTCGCCCAGTTTTATGGTGAAACGCTTTTATCCAGTTTTAGAAGAAACCATTTATCACTTTAGGGTATCCTGTTTTCTTCAGTCACTGCTGCTTTCGGTTTGTTCGCATATCCCCAGGCTGTAATGTGCAATTCCTAAGGGATCTCCCGGAACCTCTGCGGTATCTCACTGCTTCTTGGATTGATTTCCTTCCACACAATCCACATAACTGCCCGACACTCACGCCGAGGGAGCCCTAGAGGAGCTGGACGCTCAAATTGAAACGAACAAGTTTGACGGCAGTATTGTATTTACAACTACTGAATAACGAAAAGCTATTAAAACTTGTGAATGGTGTGTTTTAGATACTAAGAATGAGCATACGTAGTTTAGAGAACGTATACAAAAATTAAGTTGCATACTGAACTTTTGTTACATGTATTAAACACTCACATGTAGAGAACCAAAGCATATAATTTGTTTACTATTTAAAATAAATAAGTTAAATAATTTCTGGAAGAAAGATCTTCACATTACTGGCTACACTTCTCTGAGGGAACCCTTATAAATATTTTATATGTTTTTGGTAAAAATCTACCTTCTGGAACGTGCTGAATAATGTGAACTTGCAATGAAGTTCTTATAGGCATACGAGTAGGTTCAAAGGGTGGCGTATGAAAGTGGGTCGAACGAGCGGAGGACAGGTGAAGGCGTGCATTGCGCTTGCATTTCGCCTAATGGCACTGCGTGAAAGTCATCTTTTTATTCATTCATTCATTCATTCATTCATTCATTCATTCATTCATTCATTCATTCATTCATTCATTCATTCATTCATTGATTCATTCATTTTACGTCAAAAAAAGCAGTTAAAACTGTGTATGTGTGTGTGGGGGGAGTGATGGGGCGTGCTATGGGGAGAAGTGAATTCTGTGCACATTTTCAAAATTCTGTGATCACTACACTAAGTTGTATACAACTTGAATTTTGAATGAAAAAAATCATCGATGGAGAAGGCGCTCCATTAAACATGAGGCTTAGGACAGCTCACCCGCTCCCCGGCAGCCGATGGATCACCACACCCCCTCCAGAAACCACCCCTCAGCCACACACGAACGCTTCAATTCACACGACAGACACCCATTAAAATCATGTGAACAAAGAACCTGTAATGAAAGCGGAGGAGTGAATTTGTTCTTGTTTTGCAAGTTCAAACTTATGAAATTGAATTACTCGATAGGTATAACTAAACAAATTGTGCTAGTTACTTCAAATGTTGAGCAATATTTTTGTTTGTCTTTCATCGAGGACATGACATCTCAGGCTTCACTTACCATCCAAGGAACCCGCTTCAAAACGAAAGTTTTGCAGTGAAAGCGGGTCGTTACGTATTTTGTATCTAGCATTGTGACCGAAAATTAGAGAAATAACTGTGGTGAATATTGTACAAGATCTTACATCCCGTAAGAATTATTTGTCGACTGATTCAATATGTTTTTATCCAATGCGAACCAAGGAAAAATAATAACGTGATGAACCGGATGGGGTATATGATACACCAGACATTTTCTATTTTTCTATTCAACTAACCACAGATGGAGTCTTGTTCCTTAATTTCCGTAAAAATATTGCACGAGTTTAAAGAAAATATATTTTTACTCTGAAAAAAAAAGAGGGAGATCAAAATAACACATATCTTACAAACTTAACCATAAAGTTCTTACAAAATCCTATATTTATTAACAAATATGTCGGTTCTCGTGTGAATCGTAGATAATTCATGTTATTCAGTAATATAAACAAACGAGCCAAAAGAATAAACAAAACTCTACTTACTTTACAGTATACCACATTGCCTACATTCTCAACTCTGTTTTGCAACGGTTCTAACAGAATCATTTTCACCATTGAACTGAAAAACAACAACACACCAGGTAGATAAAACACATATTTATAAGTGCTACTGTTTAAAAATGTACAGAAGCTGAAATTTAATTTCTTTTTTAAAATTACTTTCTCCCGTGTCGACTTTCTGTTGCCTTTCAATATTTTGAATATTTCATGTATATAAATATTTAAGCAAAATTATACATCATATAGCAATACATTCATACATTAATACATTCATCCATACACAATTAATTATAAAAATAATTATCAAAAATATAAATCGATATAATAAACATAAAAATGTATGTGTCGGGTCCTAGAAGGGTTCTCTTTAAAGTTTCTTTATTGAACTTTTCAGGAGATACATGCTAGGTTTCGTAAGTTTCTGGCTTCACTAACTTCTATTTTTGATTAAAAAAAAAGAAATTTTTCTATTTCATCATCCTTTACTCCAATTCACTTTTCACATCTGTATAATAACATTTCTAGACCTTTGAAAAATACTCCGAGATTTGGTTTGCAAAATGGCCAAAAACCGATTCTTTCACCTCACTGAAACTTTTCTTCAGTTTTTAGAAATGAAACGGGTGCCCAAAAAGGACAGTACTGTGAATGGTCCAACTCCTTCACGCCATAATCCTTCACAACAATATTTGCAATCTGAGTAGTAAGTATAGGTGCTTTGATGTGAAGAAGGTAAACCCATGACGTTTCACACACCGCATCCAATTCCCTGTGCCTCTCTCCGCAACACTGAGTGAGATCTCGACTGCAAACTTATGGCATTACAATTAAAGACAAGACCATTCACTGCTCAGAAGGTTTTCCCTTATTTTGAACAGGCGGACACTTATTGAACCGCCTATATGCGCCACGCCTTATGTAGTTCGTGGAGGGATAGGCCCGCGTCGACGCCCTCCGTCAAGTGGCCCTGCTCGCGAGTGCAGCCGACGCGACGTGACGCGAGCAGCTCCGGGGACAAAGCGGCGCGCGGCGCCTTCCTCGGGGAAATCGACGCGGCTTCCGGCGCAGACAGCGCTCAACGCGGCGCGGCGTCGAAGTAGGCCTCCGGCGCCGAATGCGCACCCACACTCGCACTCGCCCGGCGATTCCCTCACAACTCCGCTATCTCTCTTCAGTCGCTGTCTGGAGGAGAATTCTAGCGGCCGGCTGCTCTGATCGGTAGTTTTCCGTGGTGTCTCCGATCAACACCAGGCGAATGCCGCAGCAGTACCCTACCAAACGGGCCACGGATCGCGCGCGATCTTTCCTTCCTCTTCCTTGTCCTATCATCACCCTTTACCCACACACACACTAACATGCAAAGCACAATCTCTTCTTCATCTGCGATACATAGGAGAGAGCAAATTGAGAGTTTGAAGTGACATATTGATCATTTATATAGAGAGACCAGACTGGCCCGTGCCAAAAGGTGGTACCACACATGCCGGAAGTCCGGTCGGGGACTTATTACTTGTCCCGGCTGGGGCGGTGCCCCGCTGATGGGGGGTACCTGATTAGGGAAAACCCCGCTAGTCGACGGTAGGTCGACGCCGTATTTTGCCATTCAACGAGGGAAGATCCCACGACCTCACGTTGAAAACAACATGCACTACACTTACGGGACTAATGACCTCGTTACTTAACGCGCTCGGAATCACTAACAATGAATCAATCAACCATCTCACCCGCGCGGTGGCAGGTGAAATCGCGTGCACCGGCTCTGCACAGGTCTGGAGGACGGGAAAGGCGAAAGATGCCGTTACATTTACTGGCGTCGAACGTTCGAAGTAATCTTCCTTTAATCTGGTTAGTAATCGTCAGTCATATTTATCTTTCTTTTTAGTCCTTCGGCTAGGGGATGGGGCGCCGTTAAATTCAGGGGTTCCCGGACAGTCACCCAACCAGGGACCCGCGATGTCTGGAACTGCTTAACCTCCGTGACTTGACGGAACGCAGTTAAGCAATTCGGATAGTGATGCGAGAAAAGAACACTGCGCCCTTTAGAAATCATCGGCGATGAGTTGCCGTTGATTGGATATTACTGATTGTCACAATTGTATTGTGATTCCTTCTTCAAATTTCGCTCAAAGGGCATCTCAAACACGCCACTTCATTAACACTATTCCTTGAACTGTGTGTCCGTAGTAAATGTAGTGGGGGTGTGACACAAATTGATAATTGTGGCGTCACAGATGGGAAATTAGACGCAAAGGATGATTGCTATATCTCTCCCGACGTCCTGATACTACTAATCTTACGCGAGTCGTCGCTAAATCTCTTCTTGCATCTGTTCAATATTCTCTCATCATTTTATCACTTAATCTTCTCTCTGGACCGAATCTTTAAGTTAAGATTCCCAGTTTCCCTTATCCATCGTGCTTTGAGCCGTTCAGATACAGTAGTAGGCAAATCTTTCACAGCAGCCATAATTAATTTCTATCATTATCATTCCCGATTGTCTTGTGCTACTGTGTTAATTATGGCTCAGAATGCAACATACGCTATTCATTAAAATAAATGTATTACTCTTGCTTGATGTAATTCCTTACATTCATGAAATATTCCTCTCGTCTTAATTATTTCCTCTCCTCTTTCCCGTCCTCTTCCTCTCGTCTTAATTATTTTGTTTAGTTTAATTTCAACTACCTCACCCCATGGCCAAAAATACACTACCAAAATCGTGCAAGGATGAGACTTCATTTCACACAAAATTTAAATTATACTTTTGAAACAATCTTATCACTCATATGTGAAAAAACTGCATTGTTGTTTCTTGAATATATAACAATAAAAGAACCTGCAGATATTTGCAGGGAACATATGTGACCTAAACGCTTTCCAACCTTATTACAAATAAGATTAACCGTAATTAAATGAATGACAACTCCCGAACATCTACCCAGAGATTTTCCAGAGGCAATGGTGGAATGAAGTCCTCCGCAAAAGGTAGTCTGCGCTACTGCTGGCGTATGGAAGGGAGCATTGGGAGCAGAGAGAGCCCAACATACATCGACTACGGGGCGAGCTCCCAGATCGCACTCACACTGAACAGGAGCAAGCGCTGTATTCGGGTGACCGCTGCGGGTGATCTCACCGACGGCCGTGTCTCGTTGCAGGAGGCGTGGCACCGCAGGAGCCCAGCGCGTGCGGGAGACCGAGCGCAAGGGGGCGTGGCCAACACGCGAGCATCGAGCTTGCATTGTCATGCGGAATGCCCGATCGTTTAATTTTCGGATATACTAATTAAGCATTTTGAAACTTTCCTCAAAAATATTTTCTTTAATTTGTTTCTCTAATAAAGTAAAGAATTATTTTTCGAACTTGACCTTTATCTGAAATATTGAAGCTCTTCTTTCGTGGGCTTCTTTTTCATGCAACGTATTCCACAAAATTAGTAATTTAAAATATTTCATTAACATGTTTTTTAAAATATTAGTAATTTCACATTTCGAGTACTGTAGTAATATTGTCTCATATATTAGAAAAACGTAAAATTAAAAGTGTATTCCAGCTCTCAAAATAAAGAGGTGGTTGCAGAGAGAAAAGTTTCTCTTTTGTGTACCACAGCTCACGAGTTCAAACCCCTTCTGGGCGGGAAATACAAGAGGGCAGTTTTTTCAACCTACAATCGAGACGTTAAACTCTTAGGATTAGGAGCCTTTAAACTGCAAAAAGTAGGAGGATTTGGGGTTGTACATTGATCGATCGCGTATATTTTTGCCATATCCTATGCTAATGCCGACGCCATGTCACCAATTTGATCTCGACTATAGTCTCGCTTTCTTCAGGAAGGAAATAGAGAAACAGAAATTCATAAAATAATTAGCTGAGTATTGGGTGTCAACATGAGAAATTTTGGCTTCTGCAAATGTTCTTATTCATAACAATGCCGACCCTCAGATTGTTGCTGTAACCAAATAACATCTGAGGCAGATAGATCGTTGACCACAGTTTGACTTAGCGGCGAGTGATTTTCATCCCTTCCTCGAATTTAAGAATTGAATAGGGGGATAAAGCTTCCAGACCAATGAGGAGCTTCAAAGCAAATTCAGGTCCATCTCACATCACTGGCGGCAAAGGGTCGATGAAGAGAGAAAAAAAATCGTGTTCACAGATACGAATAAGTTATGCTAAAACATTACATACTTTCTCGCCCGTATTTTCATGCAAAATTACGCGAAATATACTCAAACTTTCAAAAACTTGTATATTACCTTATTTCAAAAATCTATTGTTAATAAACACGTTTCTTTAAGGGGGGAAATTTCTATCTTTAATATGTTAGTTGTAGGAAGACTCCGAAACAATTTAGAACTTTAGCAATTTTCGAAAAATTAGGGTATTTAACGAAAATGAGACCTGCACCATCCCCTAAAACTTCCTAAATATTATCTAATTACACAATTTAATAAAAAAACGTAGGAATATTTTTTTTAAATGTCTCAGGGGCTTCATGTAAAGTACCCCCAAAAATTAAAATATCGATTTCAAATTCAAGGGGCCACAACATCAGTCACATCATTTTGGGGAATAACAAATTTAGAGAAAATCGGCTAAACCGTTTAGCTGCCAGCGTTTTTCACAGACGGGTGGACAGACGGACAAACGTTTTGGCCGTCATTCGATTTTTCGGTATCAAGGACCTACAAAACATGGATTCCAGCTACACCACGAGTTAGAGGATGCTAAAATGATTTTTGCTAAAATGTCGCCGTTTTTTCGCCCATCATTACATAATTTTCTCTGTACTCTTTCTCTTCCCAGAAAGTAAAAATGCCTGAACCTTCACGACGATTTGTAGCAATGTAACAATGTTTATACACAACTTTAGGTAATAAATTAATTTTTTGTCTTTACAATAAATTGTCTTTTTGTTATAGTTCATTAGAAGTTAAAAAACCGCCCTCGTATATCATATAAAGAACTTACACATGCAACATGTCTCTGACGGGTTTGCAACTTAGCGAGGCCTGATTTTCAGATGGTACACGATTTGACATCAGAGATTTCGTGTACCTGCCATACTCTACAGCAAAACGAGTTGCTTGCCAGACAATCAGGGACAAATACCTGAGTTTCCTAGGTTAGATTTCTACATTGTTTATTGACAAAACCAGATTTTTAAAACATACCTCTACAAGTTTATAACGTTTATTCATGAGACACCTGTACCACACCCCGATATTATCGACAGTTGTAGTACCTCTAACAATGCTAAGGTTCTGAAACTTGTGGCAACACTTTTTAAGTGTTATTTAGAATAAAATATAAACAAGTTCATGATCTCAAAGGAACTATTAGTATTCGCAATCACTATCGCTTTAATGAGATCAATGATTCATGACTAACCTGAATGTGACGACAAAGAGAAAAAAACTTGCGTGAATGCCCCTTGAGACTTATCTTGTCGTAGCTAGGCCTGGAGGAGCACTTTTGACTCAAAGGGATAGTTTCATTCGTCACTCACATTCATTTACTAATTATCTTCAATTGTTTTAATTCATGTCACTGATGAAAATAAGTAAATTTTATTTTAGTATATTTACAAAGTTAAATCAGGAACATATAAATAAGTAATACAAGTATTTATTATTGGATACCGATCTTGCATATAATAGCAAAACAAAACTTATAGAAGCACCATGCGAAATTACTTAAGACTATCTTGAATTTACAGGAAGTTGCTGCAATAAGATAATCCTGTAAGAAAATTAAAAACCAAATTGAATTGAAACCCAACTGGAATTGAAGAGCAAAATATCTCAAATACTGTGGCCTCAGAATTTGAGAGTAAAAATACTATGGTTTGGTCCTTCCAAAAAAAAAAAAAAGATGCACACTGATCTTATATATTTCTTGCAGTCGTTTGTGTTTTTTTTACACGCAAATAATCGAGTATTTGTCTTTCTATGCATTTTATTTCACATTCGGACTTTTTAAAATATTGCGCTCACAGTACTGTAATTTTAAGAGCCGTTTGTATACATTTTCGTAGTCATGCTTTGTGAGTGTTGGCTTTAAAATTTGGGTCGTGGATTCGCGACTGAATTTTTCATAGGGGATCCGATGCATATTTGAGATATTTGACCGCAACTCCCGTCAAAGTGGGTTGGGGTTTTAACCTCACAGCACACGCTATGCAACTTTAATGCAGGCCTTTTTAAATCTTGTAACAAGCAAACGATCACATGCAATATACTTCCCCTTCTTTCATTTCAACAACAAACGCATCTGCACATTGCAATTGGTAAAGAAAAACACGCCATTTCGATTCCTGAAGGCTGTATGTGAACATTGAAAACTTACAAAAGTTTGTATAATTTTCATTACAGTTTAATTGCACGTGTTTTCGCATTTTTATATTATAATAATTATCGATCAGTGTGAAGCGTGTATGTAATGTGCGAGCTGATATGTTTCAGAACTTCGAAATGAACATGCAAAGTCCTTCTGAACAAAAGTTTTACCCAATAATTATACATTCAGGTTATCATCTAATTGGCCTCGAGTGATGGTAAATGTACAATCCTGTCAGGGGGCGGAAAAAATGTAATGTAGTTAATACATTCACACTTCTCGCGTTTTCTTAAAGAACACAATATACAATGCGCCAGAAAAGTCTGTCAACACTAACAAGAATCAAGGCTACTTTTAAAAATTGAAATTATGTTCATAGCAACCAGATCCCTAGGAAACACTTTAAGGGAACAACACTTCCAGCATCTATTATGATTCTGCTGAGTACGCAACTTATATTTTCAGGCAGCAGCTCAAGCTACCAACACAATTTCTGTTGCCAGCACTGTCACCAGCAAGGTGCTACTGAGGAGAGACTTTCCTGGCGCGGTATATTTAAAGCAAATAGAAATTATTTTTGGCAACATGGGAAGTATAATTAAAATGATTATTGTATGTAATAGCAATATGTACAGAGAGGGGCAATTTTTAGCTTGATTTTCATTTTGCAATGATTGATATTCCCTTTCGGCGAGTGGGGAAGCGGTGCCTGTAAATTCCTCGGCCCCTCTCTTCGTCCCTTTTCCTTCTCTCCCCCCCCCGCTCCCTTCGCTGTCCTCGCCCGCCGCCGCCGATCCATCAGCGCTGCCGGCGGCCGAGATACAAACGCGGGCGCGCGCCGCCACCTCCCGCGCTGTAATTGGCTGTTTTTCATGCGCTGACGCGGGATTAATCACCCACGCGGCGTCGTGGCGCTGACGGGGGCGGGGAGGAGGAAGGGGAGCGGGGGGGTGGTGGTGAAAGGGACAGTGGTGGAGGTGGGAGGTGAGTAAAGGAGATGGATAAGTGGGGAAAGGAGGGTGGATAAGTGGGAAGGGAGTAGAATTGGAGGGGATAGGAAGGAGAATAGGTTTTGCGGGAAGAAGAGTAAGTAGGAGGGAGGATGTGGGACGCGACAAAATGAAAGTGGGATTTTGAATAAGGTATAAATTGGGGGAGGGGGAGAAAGGGTAGGAGGAGAATGGAGAAGAGAGGCAGTAGAAGAAAAACAAAACGGGGAAGTGGGAGGGGTAGAGGGGAAGGAATTGGAGAAGATAAAGAGGTTAGAGGGAGGAAGATAATGAATAGGGGAGGGAATGGATAGAGGAAACGCGTGGAGAAATGAACGGTGAGAGAAGATTGGGAGAAAAAAGGATAGGGAAAGAAGAGAGGGAGGGGAGGGACATGGGAGGAGGAGTAGAGGGAGAGGAGGAGGAGGAGATTGGGGAGAGGGAGGGGGCACCATTGACGCGTAACTCTCATTTGTCTAGACAATGGAAGAAGTATTGCTTTGCTTCAGAAAAAAAGCTGCGTTTTCATCAAGGGCGGATTCTCGGAAATGTCTTACAGGGTGAATTTTTTTAGTGAATTTCACATCTAGAAATCTATTAAACTTTGTAAACCAATTGTTGAGCACGGAAGATCAGATCGAATCTGTTTGTATCTGTTGTACAATTGATAGTGTCACAAAGAAGTGACTCATTTGAAAACCTTTGAAACATTACGGAATAGGAAAAAATTGACCCCAGTTAGATATATAGAAAGCTGTCACGCCTAAGGATAGACCGAGGATCTAGAACGTTGTCGTAAATAATGACAGCGGTGGAGGCGGATAGCGAACGAATTACATATACGGCTAAAGTTTGTAAACCGAGAAAATAGCAGTGGTTTACAAACTGAGGTGAGCTTGCGATATCGGACGTGTGTCATTCAATAATTTTCGTAATACAACCATGTAGGAATATATCTGGATCTCTGCATATATAGCATATATAGATGTATATCTAGCTTGATATACATACTAGCACCTGATTGGAGGAACAATTTAGCGGCCGGCTGCTCTGATCGGCAATTTTTCCCTGTTTTTTCGATTAATACTTGGCGAATTTCATACCTTAAGAAAAGGGCCAAGAATCATGCGCATTATTTCCTTCCTCATCCTTGTTGCTTCCTTCCCCCCTACATACATACACATATAAACTTCACTCGACCTCACTTTCTAGCAAGACACCATCTTTATATGGTGGGCCTTTACTTGGAATACTAATTTTCTTGGAGTATTCATACGCCATCCATAAGCTTTGATTTGATTGTTGTTAACGGGCAACGGACTGGAACAAATCTTTAACGGTCACCGCCTTTAAAAGTGAACATATTAGTCATCGTTATGATAATATCAGGAATGCCAAGACAATAATCTTTAACAATAATGGTTAAATTTGGAGTTTGTAATGAATTTTCTAGGAACAATTTGTTGGTGTGTTTCTTTATGTTGCATGACTGCGTATACATTAGAATTGATAAGTTGTTTTGTTTCCTGGCGTGACAAATTAATAACTTTGTAAGTGCCGTAAGTGTAGTGCATGTTCTATCTCTGTAGGTGGTGCGCTGCTAAAAAGTGAGATCCGGCGCGAATCGACACGTGAGCTGAGAGGGTAACCCTCGCCAGGTACCTCTGACAGTGGGGCACCACTGAGCCAGTACAAGGTCCGCGACGTATCTCCTGCTATGGGTATATAGTGTAGGTAGTACAGAGAGATAGAAATAGGTAATACAGAGCATGTAAGTGTGTGTACGTAAGGAGGAAGGAAGGCTCAAGTATGAGGATGGAAATAATGCGCATCATTCTTGGCCCTTTTCTTTAAGATATGAAATCCGCCAGGTATTAACTGAAGAAACACAGAAAAATTGCCAATCAGAGCAGCCAGTCGCTAAATTGTTCCTTCAGCCAGATGATTACTTCGATCTAGATATCTAGATAGAATAAAAAACCTGCCACTATCGTCTGAACTGGAACCCTACGACTTCCTACACTCGCTACAATGGCAACACAGCTATTGCAGTCCGTCCATTGAATTCAACGTACAAGGAAAATTTTAAATACTGGATGACTAGGAGTTTTCTTATACCTGCGTTTGAGAATGCAAAAATTGCAAATGATCTACCTCCATTATCATAATTATGTAAATTGATAATTCGCTTTTACGCTGATATGACCGCATCAGTATTAGTTCAAAATGTTCTTTGCGCGCTTGCAAATATATGACTTGAATCAAACTGCTCAAAATAGTTCTAACACCGCAAAGTGTCTTAAGCAAAACCTCAAATCCTATTTGGAGAGATGTAAAAGGATGAAAACATAGTATATTCCTTTGTCAACCCAGCCTCACTCAAGTGTCAGTGAGACACATTGTCTTTATTGTTGTGGAAAAGAGCACACACTTTTGAAACACAGTGTCTACCTATGACTTAAAAATAAAGAAAACAATTTTGTTCATTTAAAAGTTGTCTTTATCAGATTTATTTTTTCATCAAACTTGGCATTCCCTTTAACGCTTTAGGCTAATAAACATTCGCGTGATTTCCATAAGCACATAAGCTTGCATTGTAGATGCTACAAACTCACCAACAGATTACAGTCGGATTGGGAAGAAGTCCTTTTATATACAAGTGTAACGGCATCATACCTGAAAAACAAGAAAAGAAAATAATACTTACTGTACATTTGATTAAATTTAGAATTAGTGTTCTCAATTAAAGTATTACATTTCGTATATAATTATTTCTCCGCTGTATTGGCTTACAATAAGCATGCCCTATTTAAGCAACATACTCAACATACCCACAATTTGTATTTTGAAAGTAATGGAGAAACAATGCCGCAAAAATACTGTTTTATGGTCCCAATTATAAGTTCAATTGTCAATGCTGAAAATATGTATGGTGCTCTAATTTCGAGTTCTGTTTGTGCAATGATAACCTCTCATTAACATACTTTGTTTGCAACCTCATTTATCGGTTCAACACCCGGTCATCACGAGAGACTCCCAATGTAGACATGGTGGGGATTCTATTTTTCAGAGGCATGTATTAAAAACAAAGTTTGGCTTTATAATTGCTGAGTTAAACTTTATAATTTACATAATAAATAATGAAACTTCAATTAAGAGTGAAACTACTTTACAATATTAAGTTGAATATTTTAGGTTAATTGTGTTTGTTTATAAAACGTTTTACTAGTTTTCATGTGTTTATGGCTGCTTCTGCATGTAAGTTCTAGTCAGAAAAAAATATAAAACTGCATTTCTCATGTTTTATACTTTTTCAACATTAATAATCTAATGACATTAACTTATTGGAGTAACGCAATATCCATTGTTAACAATTTTCTGCGATGAAAGTGAGTTTGAAAATACGAAAATTGCGATTAATTGACGTGGGATGTTTCTAGTTTCACCTGTACACCACATTGAGAAATATTCAGGTCTGCATGAAAATCTGACATAATATTTATTCCGATTACATCCTACTTCAGATCTTTCATTTTACAAGGAGTAGAAAATGAATTGATCTGTGAAATAGACTGTATAAATAATAACAATGGGGAGAGACGAGCGGATGAACTCAGGGAGCCTGAGGAACCTTTGTTTCCTCTTAGAAATTATACTGGAGATGACTTCTAAATTCGATGCCCAGAGAGTTCGAGATACACTCTCAAGTTGTCTCGGGAATCCTGCAGCGAGTGAGAAGTTAATTTCAACCTGAAACACAAGTACAAATGTTTCTACCAACGGCACACTTGTCGGAAAAACAACGCAACGTACAAACACGACCCAGAATAATTATTTTTAATGTGTCATTCCGCTCATCTCGCCTCGCTGCGAAGCCAGCAGAGCCACATTCGCGCAACGAGTAACACTCGCAGAGATCTTCCTGGAGGCGGCGTAGGCGCAGCGGACAACAAACAAGTGAAGGTTTGGTGGCAAAGTTCGCGGCGCCTGTCCGTCTTCATTTCGCCGACGCCAGCGCTGTAATTTCTTTGGAACCACTTTCCTTCGTCGCTCGCTTGCAGCGCTGTCTTTCCACTCGAAAATACTGGCGCGCGCTCCAAACGGCGAATTTCGGAAAGTAAAAATCATGGAAATGTCTACGCAGGCCGAACTCCTCTGAAGGGCGAGAGGAAATTCGTTGAATACAGACGAAACAGATGTCATGTGGAAAGATGCGCAAACTTTGTATTCGAAGAGGAAGCAGTATCCATCGAAATGTCGTTCAAAAAAAGTGAGAAAATATTCAGAGACGTTGGAATATTTTGTGAGCTGTGACAAGACAAATGAAGCCTTCAGGCTCAAATTAATTAGGATTTTAAGGCATTATTTGGTTTGTAATTGACTTAAGTATACGTCTGAACATTAACTCTTTATTTTGCTGCTCAACTTTTAAAAGCAATCGTATTAAGTTTCTTTACGCATTTATCCCGTGAATAAAATAGATTATTATTAAAAACTCTTAGGAGTACACGTTGACTATCACACCACAAAACAAGCTCACCATACTAAATAAAATATGATGTGTAGTCTAAAGAACATGATATACCGTACATAAAATTATAACATATTATTAAATTCCTATTCCATTGATTGATGCCTGAAAGATTCTCCAATACAATGTCAATGTATTTCCGACTTGTGGAAGCAATTCCAATGAGATAAGTAATTATTTTTGGAAAAGGATATCAGCCGAGACTGGATATTTCAACATAGTATATAATTTTAATGCATTTTATATATGATTTTATTTTAGTATATCAATAATCATTATCAACAGTAACATAGAAAAACATTATTAAGAAGGGTTTACTATCTTGAAACATGTCGGAGTATCTGCTGCAGATGAAGAGGATAAACAAACAGGCGATAGTTTGAGTAGAACACAAAATGAATTTAATTGTAATTAATATATTAAGGTCTGTTATAATTTTATAATAAAAAATAAATTGTTATAATAAAATACTGAGTCTGTTTATTAAGGTCAAGAAAGCATTATAATAAAATGAATTTAAGTTAGTTTGGTCCACTATTCTTCGGAAACACAGGGACCTCTCACACCTTACATCCTGATCTCGGAATAATTTCTATGACCCCTTCCACTCTTTTTCTCGCTATGATTGCGCACCATCGCCTGTAATTTTCGAACTGGAGCTCGTCCCAAGGTGCCCAAGCACTCTCCCCGAAGCCCAGCTTCTGATATTGGAGCAGTTCCCAATCTCGCCCCTTCCCCTACCACATCCCGCAGAGCAGTGCTTGTACAACCCTGACCGCAGTGGACCCCTGCGGCGGAAGACGATGTCTCGCTCCAGAAGACGGTCCACGCCACTTATGAGGTCCGCAGTTGTACGTCTCTTCCATGAGCGAGACGGGATTGGCTTCTTGAGAATTGGGTTGAGATGAGAAGAGATGAAATGAAATGAGGTGACGTGACTTGACGTGACGTGATGTGACGTGACGTGAGGTGAGTGAAGTGAGGCGAGTTGAAGGCGAGGTGAGATGAAGGGAGAAGAGTGGTTGAACTGCAGTCGCACAGGGCTTGAAGATCTCTTCCACAGGAGAGACTGACGATGAAGGACGAAGCCTTACTCTAAACGACGGACGACATCCGCTTATTAATTCCGGACCTGCCCGAAACGTCAATGAACGTAGATGACCGGGCCGAGGAGTGACGTGGCACTACTGTAGAGGAGAATGCGAAGCGAGAAAGGCCAATCACTCATCGATATCCGCGTAATGACATGGAGGTGGCGAAGGTGACAGGGAGATGCAGGTGAAATCCTACCCCACTTAATGTGCTTATTTATTCTCCAGCCTCCCTTCTGACTACAGCGATTTGCCCAGCTTCACCTCACTACCTGCATCCAAGTGGCGCACTTATTAGCACACTCTGGCTTCACACTTTAACTCTCTCTGGTCTTGCCAATTCTTCTCATGATCGTGTCCACATGCAACCAACACATTGTTTACTATCCTTTTCCCTTTATAGTCTTTACATCTCATTCTTACACTACCAGTTTTTGTTCCTGAATATTCGTTTCGAGAATTTCTCCTTTGTGCTTCCTCTACTTTAAGTGTAGCTCTGTCGCATTTCCGCGTCTGCACAACAAAAGCCTTCCTACTAGGACTGTCCTTAGGTAACTCTTCAAAGAGCATCTGCCTCTGCCTTGCTCCACGCAACCCCATACGTCGCAAGTCTCCGATTTCCATTCCTATCCTCATTGCACCTTTGTCTTCTCGTTCTTCCTTCTCCTCTCTCATTCTAGCGCTGGGCGAGCCCTTTCGCCTCACTCCTTCCCCGCCACATTCTCGCTCCCGCTTACAGGTGCGGAAAAGCGACGGCACTTTCTACGTCACCTCGTCCAGCCACTCTGCAACCCCCACCACTCCATTCCCTCATTGTTTCCCATGCCCACCGCCACCCCTAAACATTCCCCGTCCTACCGCTTCTCGCCGCGCCGTTTTCTTTCCCTCGACTCAGCTCCTCGACTCGCCAGGTGTGCATCCACCGCAGGCGCGCGTTTCCCCGGTGACTGACCGAGGTGGAGTCGATATCCCCTCTTTGCAATTCCAGAGCAGGAACACAATGGCGCCGTGCCGGAGCCAGTCCGCAGCAGGAGTAGCGCCAGTGGCGAAGGCGGCGCGAGAGGAAAGTTGCTTGGAGATCGAGAACCCCAAGCACAGTTCAGCGCGGAAAGAAACCGATTCATTAAACTCATTTATTCATTATTTATTTATTTAATGTTAAATGTGCATATATAGCCTCTGGGATGGCTCACGGGCAGCGTAGCAGCTTTCCATGCTGTGGTCCCGGGTTCGATTCCCGGGCGAGGCAAAAATAGAGTTGTAGCTTTCCTTTAAAATTGTCCAAGATTCTATAGCTGTGTGATGAAGAAAGGTTCCACCAGACGGATCTTGCTAGTTACGGTGTCGAGAATACGTCATGTTCGCATCATTTTGCTCTTATCTCCAAGCATGGGCATTTAACTAGCCCCAGGCAAGGGGGACACCGGTAGCTGGCCGGCGAAGTCGAACTACCGTCCCAATAACGCCAAATGCATGTGCATATAACACGTTTGAAAACTTAACTCGAAAAAATCTACATGTGAAGTTCGTGAGCTAAACAATGTGATTACAAATGGAAGCGGTGTTTAGCTACGAGTGAAGAGCAGTCCATAATTCGTAGTGAATGAACAATCCCGAGACAATACATAAAACAAATGATAAATGAACGGGTTACTTGAATCGAAGGAAGCAACAGCGAGAGGGGTAAGTATAATGCGGCCAGGGGAGGAATGGGCGAGTCCGTGAACTGACAATGGAAGGGTAACAGTAAGAGTACAATTCGAAGCGAGCGAAATCTCCGAGCAGCAAAGAGTTTACTTCCAATGAAACAGAAGGGCGTTAAATAATCTGGCTTCTCTCCAAACTTATTCCCATTGTTCATTTCCTCCGCGCGGTGACGGGCTGAAACAAAGGCAGACCTCCCTCTTTGCTTGTTTCTCCTGCTATTTCTTCCTCGCTTCTCTCTAAACGATCTCTCTGGATTTAGGGACAATCAATGTTTTGATGGGCGATGCGAGAGAAAAAGTCATTCGCAGAACTGGCTCCTTGGCGGAGTCAGAGATTACAGCGAAGGCTTCGCATGAGATGCTGCTGCTGAGATGATGGCTTTTTTGAGCACGTTTGACGTTTTTGCTGGAGAGACAAAGATCCGCGACTGAATGTCACCAACAATCCTTTGACATTACAGCTTTTGTAAGTGTAGTTGCAGAGGAGAAATTCAAAGAAGACGATGGAATGTGCGATGGACGGGGGCGACGGACGAGAGACGAAGAACGAGAGACGAAGAACGAGGGGGGATGAACAAAGGGTGAAAGATGATGGGCGAAGGGTAATTGACGAAGAGCGATAAACGTAGGGCGATAAACGAGGGTCGATAGGCGAATAGCAGTGGACGAGGGGAGGTGGACGAGAGACAATGGATGAGAGATGATGAATAAGGGGATAAGCTAGGGGGATGGACGAGGGGTGATGGGCGATTGATGAGTAACAATGGGCGAATGATGATAGACGAGCAGCGATAGGCAATGGACAAAAGGTAAGGACGAGAAGCAAAGGGAGATGTGTGGGGGACGATGGATGAAAAGGAAAGGCGACTGGAAACTGACGGAAGCTAAGAGATGGGATAGCTGGGTGCACTGTTTTAATTTTCTAACCGAAACTATACTACAAAAAATGTAAATTCTACATTAAATTACATTTCGGAGGGTCCACATGCTTAAAGATTTCTTCCAAGCTCACCAACCCTCTTAGCAGCAGCGGTTGCTGACGGGAGGGAAGGGAGGAATATCTTCCTCTCATTTTTGTTCTACGTCTAATTACCATATATAATATTTTCTTTGATGTTTCAGGGAAAATATAGAATTGTTTAGATGATAGGATGGAAGTATAAAGATTATGTTAAATAACTTGCTCTTTTAAGCGATGCGATATTGGTTGGTTGGTGATTCCGGGCGCGTCAACAGCTTAGGTCAATAGGTATGGTAAGTGTAGTGTGTGGTTCTTCCTCGAGAGACGACTGTGATCTTCCGTCACTGGATGGCGAGATCCGACGCCGACGTACCGTCCGCTAGTGGGGTTTCCCACTAACCAGGACTCTCCCACCAGCGAGGCACCGCCCCAGCCGGGACAAGCTCTAAGCTCCCGACCGATCTATCAGCATGTGTGGTAGTGTAGTGCATGTTAAGTGTTTGTGTGTAAGGGACGAGGATAGGACAAGAAAGAGGAAGGAAAGATCGCGCGCGGTCCGTGGCCCGTTTGCAAGGGTACTGCTCCGGCATTCGCCTGGTGTTGATCGGAGAAACCACGGAAACAACCGATCAGAGCAGCCGGTCGCTACAATTCTCCTCCAGACAGCGACTGAATTCGCCCTAGCTGAAAAGCTAGAGTCGAAAATCCTGCTGCCGAAAGGACTCAAACCTAGAACCTCCCGGTCAGAGGCACTGCAGTTACATCAGTTGATGCACTGAGCTACCACTTCCGGTGATGCGATATTGATAAAATTGTTTTATAAGTAACTAAAAGCATTTTTACAACTATTATATTAATCGTTCACAAATCACACCGCTCGCTAGGCTACAAGTCGATTTTTTTAATGTGTCAGTTCAGCTCAAGAAAGGATAACCCCCTTCTTGGAGATGCCATCTATTAGCACTCATTTCAACCAAATCAGCGTCTCAAGGGATGTGATAAATGTCCCCCGCTAGAGCAAGCGACGCGGTTACAACAAGAAGGGCAAGATCTAATTTCACATCATGGGCTCCCGGTAGCCTGTGCAAACGAACAGACCAAACCAGAAACAGTTTGTACCCTAGATTGCTGCAAATCGACGAATGACGTCTAATTTTTGTATGTTTTATTTGAAGTAGTTTATGCAATGAATATTTTGTCTTTCCTTTCCTTAAAAAAGGGTATTAACGAATACTCTCACTTGATAGACACAGTTCCATGCCGTCGTCTTGATGATCTCTTGAGCAGAAAATGGCCAATGGCCAATAGGTGCTTCCTCTTTACTCTGCGACAGAGGCGTCAAACCTTGATGATTTGTTTTATTTTATTTTCGTCAAAAGCAGTAAAAACCATTTGTGATGCATAAGCAAGAAGTATAGTCTACGCAAGTTTTCTTGAGCTCCAAAATCTAAACCCCATCCTTTATTACGCAAATATAGTTGAATGGTGAATAAAAGAACCAAAAACGAGATTAGCAACATTTGAAAATCGGAAAATTTCTCATCCGAGTAACAGAGAATTTAGGTGCAGCTTCCGATCGACTTCGAATCGACTTCAGAGGCAGAAGTGTCTGTGCTCCGTGCATACAAGGTGCTTTACGTGGCGTTTTCAGACACCTGGTACTACTCAGTAACTCTTCAGCGTATCAGGAAGAATTAGCTGTTCTCCAGAAGAAATCTATTCATGAGCTCATAGTACTCCTAGCGCAGATAACAAATAAATGATTTTTTACGTCATTTATACGGCGTAATGGAGACTTATTTAAATAAGTCTATGTTTTATTCATTACCCAATAAGTTGAGTAACAGCTGTCTTATTTTCTTCCATCCACGCAGTCATGGATTATTAATTGGGTTTAATAGCGAAAGACAAACAACTTTTATGTCCAGTGAGTATAAATACTATATTGTATAATTCATGATTTCTACATTTTATTTACCATGACAACCGACTGTTTAGAATCTCTCATGAAAATCGTAAAACCTATTCAGCGTTTACATCTTCACATCTTCGAAAAACATTTGTAGCAATTACGACACCGCTTGTGGCGTCGTGTTTCTTTTGAAACTTGCTTTCATTTCGCAGTAAACACTACCAGAATTGCCGCAAGGCAGCAATAGCTTGCTCCTCTTCCTCAGAGGTGCATCCTCTAATCTGCTAACACCGGTAGTGGTAGCTCAGTGCATCAACTGATGTCACTGCAGCGCCTCTGACAGGGAGGTCCTAGGTTCCCACTTCCCACGACGGCAGGACTTTCGACACTAGCTTTTCAGCTAGGTCAAATTCAGTTTCTGTCTGGAGGAGAATTCTAGCGGCGGCTGCTCTGATCAGTAGTTTTCCCTGGTTTCTCCGATCAACACTAGGCGAATGCCGGAGCAGTACCCTACCAAACGGGCCACGGACCGAGCGCGATGTGTCCTTCCTCTTCCTTGTCCTATCCTCTCCCCTTACACACACACTTACACTAACATGCACTACACTACAATATATTCTGGGAGACTGGTCGGGAACTTAGAGCTTGTCCCGACTGGGGTGGGGCCCCGCTGGTGGGAGAGTCCTGGTTAGGGGGAAACCCCACTAGCCGACGGTAGGTCGGCGCCGGATCTCGCCATCTAGCGGGGGAAGATCACCGCCATCTCCCGAGAAAAAACATGGACTACACTAACGTGACTAGTGACGGAAGCAGTTGACGCGCCCGGAAACACGAAAAAATCAAATCAATAATCTGCTAGCGGTCACTATACTTGTGGAGCGTGGGTGTCTGCGGGGCGGCAGGCGCGGAGCACGGGGTGGAGCTAGGCAGTGAGGAACTGATTGGAGCTGGTCTGGGGACGATGGTGTGAAACGAGGGGTTGAGGTACGAAGCAGCGAAGTGCAAAAGGGAGGCAGGTGGGCGAGTGGAGCGGAGGCCAAATCATAGCGAAAGCGAGGGCCGTAGAAGCGAAGCCGTGTTCTCGAAAAGGGAACGAAATACGCCACCACCGCATGTGCAACACACATTAGTGCGATTACTCCGTTCGGGAGCACAGGGGTGGGAAGACAAAGATGTCAGTTTGACAAATATCCGCCTAGTGATTCATTGTCTACCTCTGCGTGCGGTTCGGGCCGAGCGAGGGCTGTTTGGGGGTGGGAGTGCGAAGGGGAGGTAGAGCCGGGGTAGGGCGAAAGAAGAGCGGTGGGGAAGAAACAAGTGGGGATTTGCGGGGTGGGGAAAAGAGGTGCTAGAATGAAGCAAGAGTGAGAGGGGCAGAAATGAGAGGGATAAGAGACATAGGAGATGGGGAGGAAAGGGGCGTGGAGAAGAGGATTGAAAAGAATAGGATCAGAGAGAAGGACCATTGCAACAGTTGTTCACTTTCTGACTAGTAATGCTCAGAAGATCGACAAAATGCGCTGTACACATACACGGAGTAGTATAGATAGTATTAAGAAATTCCTGTAATGCTGCAGAAAATCAATTATGACATTTCCACGGAAATGCACATTTTGAGGACACATGGTATTGAAAAAACGTATTTTTCGTATTCGTCTCTTCATTTCTCCGTATTCCCATCTGTCCCTCTGCCCGCCCGCCCCTCTGCCCACCTGTCCCTCTGCCCGACTGCCCGTACACCCGCCTATCCGTCTACCCGTCTGTCCTTCTACTCGTCTGTCCGTCAACCTCTCTGTCCGTCTGGCCGTCTGCCCGTCTGCATATGTGGCCATCTGCGCGTTGGTAAATCGTTTTCCAAAATATTAATTTTGTTTTTCACTGTATTACTTAATTTTCTTTTTTTCAAATAAATGTCAACTGATTCGCAAGGCGAGTTAATGAGTGAACGAAATAAAGAGGAGAGCCTTTTTCACAGTAACATCCACGCAAACTTTGCACACTAAGGGCGGTACTATTGATATTCGAGGAAAATATTGAACACATAAAATATGGGCAATTGTATCCTCTTTCATTTCAAATCAGGTTAATATTAACGAAAAATGGATGGTTTTTAAGTTACATTGAGATATAGTGTAATAATTCCGGTTTTCCATAAGTTTCGCTCATATCATCAAATTGAGCGGTACTCGCGCGGCATAACTGCTAATGAAAGGTAAACATAACGATATTAAATGTAAGTAATTTTATCTTCTTTTGTTTTGCCTGTAGAACCCTTATTTACGAAAAATTGATTTCTGAGTTATTTCGAAAAATATTAAACAAATGATTTTACACATTCTTTTTGCCTGTTTCTAGACCAAATTATTGTTGGCAACCCTGATATTCATGTTTAGCGACCCCCAAAAATATAGAATCCAAATATCAAAACTACTGCAAATATGTCTGCTATTTCCTTTTTAGTACCATTTGACTGAACTATTAGAACATGAAGGGGATTCGAAGATTACTACATTTCGCCTATGAAAATTTCGTTGAGGAAAGTTACAAATGTACCTTTTGCCTATTATTGGTAAGAAACTTGTCATGAATTGGTTTTTGGCAGGTTCACGAACTCGTTTTGTCTCTGTTAGAAGGTAACCTGCCAAGCATCAGTGCAAGACAAGGATGTCAAAGATCATCAAAATGAAAAGTGACAAGTGTAATTTCCTCATGTGTACGAGATTTCTCACCATATGTTCCTTGGCATAACGTAACAATATTCAGCCACCTACTTACCATAGAAGTTTGTAACATTTCATGTGAAACACCTGTGTATTTAGTCTGTATGAAGAAAAAACTGTATGCACTTGGAAGATTACATTTGTGATTTCCTGCCCTGCCCGTAATTGTGAGTGAGTGGCGCCAGCCAGCGGACTCCTCTCCAAGCGAAGGGCTCGCTGCCCCAGACAGAGCAACACCCGCCGAGGCAGAGGGGCTAACGAGTGGAGAGCTCTCCAGAAAAGTTCGCGCGTAATGAACAAAGTACGCTCATCTCCGTTGCATAGCCGCGCGCTTACCTCGACGAGCTAAATGCTCCCAGGAGATTTTTAAACACGCCCTCTTAGCAAGTTTCTTTGCTGGGTAGACGAAAGGTGCTCCTCTCGTAAAGGGGAGGCTAATGAGTATTGTGCCGTTCAAACAATACAAGGGATCTTGTACGATTTTTTTGCAAACGATTAGAAGCAATGAGACTTTCTCTGCATAAAAATTCTGCACGTTAAACACAATTTTCTATATCTTTCAACAACGTTAGCATAGATGGAATGTATGTGTTTCTATGTACGGAAAATTAGATTTAAGGATTTAAGAGAATTTAAGTTGCATCTAGTTCAAGTGAATTAAGAGTGTTTAAGAGAATTGTGTTGCATGTATAGACGTCCAAGTTGGAACCACAAACTGAATACTTTTTTGTTTCTTTATCATGAACTGCCAGTATGCAATATATTTCTCTCAGCACATGGACTCATTTCCCAACGTTATATCTGAAATCTAAAAGAAAAACTTCAAATACTTTGTATCGTGTTGATTTAGATATTTCTGAAGATAAAAAACAAGAAAGCAGTGAACTCATTAAAATCATTTTAAAAGTATTTTGCAATCAAATGCGGGGCATTATGCTGATCATAGTGAGCCGTCATATTTACAATTCTAATCAGCGCGGGAGTTCCTCATTCTGCGCTGGGCGCACTCACGCCTCATACAAATCCCGCCCTCGGAAACGAGGCTAAACGATGCCCACGAGGTAACTCATCGACACATCCTTCAACGCTGCTTAAATGGCAAAACCGTGGGTGGATAATGGAAAAGAAACAAAGGAGAAGAACAAAAAAGAAAAAAAGCGGTGAAAAAAGAATTCCACACACACTTTTCCTCCCGCTGCCACTGGCTGGAAGATCCAAGGCCGACCACTGTTTAACTTCTCTCCTACGACCCTCAGTCGCTGAGAAGATAAGCAGGGAGCATTATCTTATATATCGCTCCCTACTTGAAAGGCAGGGTTAGCGAGGATAAGAAAATGCAATTACTCTTTTCTAGAGCAGAAAATGAAGCGTCAATGTACATGAAATCCGTTAACCACCTCGATGGCCAATTAAAAACTTTACGAAACCCCAACCAGTGTCTTTATGAGAGATATTATACATGTGTGCTAGTAATGCACAGCCCACCATTAATAATAATATTCAATTTCGTAAAGTGCGATTAATATATTGAGTTTTCTCTGTAAAGTTGTTTATGTCTTGCAGCTGGAATGAAGAGAATAACGAATTTTCTCGTGAAAGTGTTCGCAGCAAGATGAATAAAAACAAGCCCTTGTGTGACGCTAAAATTGAGGATGTCGAATACCAGGACACCAGAGCACATTTCATTGCACGCCTGCACCAACAGCCTCGACGTCTTGACCTGATGGCTTTGATGGCACCAACCTGTGGCATTCGTCATGACTGGCATGATTGGCGGGTCAAGATAGAAACTTCAATGGATGCATCAGGTATCAGAGAGACTTCTCACATTCCCAAAAATGTCTAATAAAACGCCACTTTTGCAGAATAACAATTACCAAGATATTTTTACTCTAGCTTCGTGACCAGCTCTGCGAAGTAAAGCGAGAATCAAATTACTCAGGCGGGATTTAAGGCTGCTGAGGTAACTATTTTTACTTTCTGGCATACGACTCACGTATTATAGAGATATCTTGAAATTTTGCTTCAGAACGGCAAATTTTCGACAGAAGAACTCTTATCACCGAAAAAGGAGAATAATTCTTTTAAAAATCAAACTTTCTCATAAACAATTATACGAAAGTAAATAATAAGTATAATGAAAAAATAAATTTGTCTAAAACGTGGTCTACTGGTGTATTTGGAAGTACTGGAGTACAACTTTTAATTCACATTCAGTTAGTGCTTCTCCGTAGAATAGAAAGTTTAATGTTCTCATTTGCATTCAAAACAGATGGAAGCGAGTCCGTTTTCTCAAAGGTGTAATCAAAGCGCGTTATGCATTCAAAACTTGCAAGGTGCAGTGAAGATTGAAGGTATGGCATTTCCAGCTGTTGGTTGCAGCCCCAGAATATGCCCCAAAAAACGTTTACACGAATAGTAAAAAGGCACGCACCGCAGAACGAAGTTTTCGCAGAATGTGCTATTGGCAGAAGTGTAGAAATACATTCAACATAAATATTTTTAAAAAAATTGATCCGTGCCAAAAATTAAGATGAGTAAAGTATCCAATTTGGAGACGACTTCAACCCTTCATTTTACACTGATATTCAATTGGATCAATGTTTAGTGATGTTTCTTTCCCATTCTAGAGATGTGAATGATCATCTGGGTACAATGGAGTGAAGTTCCCTCGAAATGGATATCTCGATTTCCTTTCCTTCTCACTGAATGTTTGGAAGTATCTGCATGTGACAAGTGCCTTTTCCCTGCCATCGCCTCGTACTTTTCTGGGATATATTTCATCGACTCCACTGCCTATCGCCTCGGAAAGGGAGCTATGTTCGCCCTCGCGAAAACGATCCGGTGCTATGAGCTTTGTGGTGACAAAGGACAAGTAGCAGAAAACGTTGAGTGGTTCTCAGTGTTCACAAGAGGTGCCACATTGGATGCTGTCATCTTCTCCAAATGACAGCCGATTATGTTCTGGAGGAGTCCCACAAACGTATCGCTACAATGGCTGTATCATCACTCTCGCTGATTCGTGAAATTTACAATTTTACTGATGCTTTAGATGCCAATATTTTTTTAGATTTTGAGTGAATTCGAGGCGTAAAGTGAAATATAATTAAAACAGACTTTTGATGACTTACAAATATGGTTATTTTAGTGATGAAGCCGGTCCGTCAAAATACGCTGTTAATGGAATGAAAATAATATTGGAATGAAAATAATATTGGAATGAAAATAATACTACGAGGTTGAATACTCACGGATATAATGTATGACATTGTAGTGACTGATAGTGATATTGATTCAGATAATAAACACGAAATGTTGAAATTACCAAATGTTTTACATTTCTGTGCTTGTGAAATGGCAGGGTTAGAGGGACAAAATGCGCTCTGGAATATCTTTCATTCAATATTTTGTCGTACTACTGCTGGCTCTCTCTCTCCGAAAGTCTTCTAACAATAAAACTGCTTCCTCCACCTGGCCCCTGATTCATCTGACTTTGACATAGCAGCATATTAAAACAGGTAGAGGTTTGGTCAGCTCTCGGATTTTGACCAAACCATGCAAAACATTAATCAGTGCCCGTGAACAAAAAGTCCTAGGATTGGATCGATTGATTGACTGATTTTTTCGTGTTTCCGGGCGCGTCAACTGCTTTGGTCTTTAGTCCCGTTAGTGTAGTCCATGTTTTTTCGCGGGAGATGGTGGTGATCTTCCCCCGCTGAATGGCGAGATCCGGCGCCGACCTACCGTCGGCTAGTGGGGTTCCTCCTAACCAGGACTCTCCCACCAGTGGGGAACCGCCCCTGCCGGGACAAGCTCTAAGCACCCGACCGATCTCCCGGAATGTGTGGTAGTGCAGTGCATGTTAGTGTGTGTGTGTGTGTGTGTGTGTGTGTAAGGGGAGAGGATAGGACAAGGAAGAGGAAGGACAGATCGCGCGAGGTCCGTGGCCCGTTGGATTGGGGTACTTCTCCGGCATTCGCCTGGTGTTGATCGGAGAAACCACGGAAAACTACCGATCAGAGCAGCCGGGCGCTAGTATTCTCCTCCAGACAGAGACTGAATTCGACCTAGGTGAAAAGTTAGTGTCGAAAATCCTGCCGCCATCAGGACTCGAACCCGGGACCTCCCGACCAGAGGCGCTGCAGTTACATCAGTTGATGCACTGAGCTACCGCTCCCGGTCCTAGGATTGGAGTCCCGTCGATGGCAGGATTTTCGCCACTAGCTACGTAGCTAGGTCGATGCAACCACTGTCAGGAGAAGAATTATAACATTTACATGCGCTATGCTACCACAGATGCCGGGAGACCAGTCGGTAGCTTCAAGCGCTTCTTGACTGGGATGGAGCCCTGCTGGTGGGAGATACTTGATTGAGAAAAACCCGCAAGACAACGGATAGGTCGATGTCTTACGGCGAATCTATGGCGGTGATCTTCCCCAGCCATCCAGTTGGAGATCTCCGCCACCTCCCGCGATAAAACATGCACCATGCTCACGGGACTAACGACCATAGTAGTGACGCGCCCGGAATCACTAATCAATCAACCAAAACATTAATTTTCGCCCTAATGTTCGGGCAGGATTTAACTACAAGCAAAAGAAGCAGATTCTTAGGAGCTATATGGAACTTTGCGTCTCAAAAAACCTTCATAAAATGTTTAAATATGTTAAATAATTATTACTGGAATAACTTACTGAACTAAACAGCTTTTTAAAAAAAATTGCTGTCATAGTAATCTAATGATAAGACCACAAAAGTGTTCATCCACATTTGCAAATGACGTTAACTTAAATTTTATAGGACTGAATGAGAAGATTTTTCGTCAATCTTGTGGAATGTTTTTCCGAGGGGGGTGATTTGGTGCTTGGAGACCCTGCATTACCCAAAAATGTTAATATTCTAAGTGACCGGTTGCCGTCCGCCTTCCATCACCTCGCGGGCGCCTTTCTGGGACCTGTTGCACTGGGGAGGGACTCAGTGGAGCGGGAAGGCAGGTTGCGGCGGGGAAGGGCGGGGTGGGGAGGGGCGGGGCGGGGCGACTGCGTCAAAACCGACGGGGACAGATCGCCTCCGCGCCGCAGGGCGCCCGGCAGTGAGCAAGGGCCGCTGGCGACTCAGCCCTTCGCCGCCCGTCGCCCTTACACTTGTCAAAGAGAGGTTACAATCTCCTTCGAACTTCTCTGGCGACAGAATTTGTGTCGTATAAAGACAGTGCTCGCGCCTTTCTTGATGTCCATCGTCGTTCTCATCACACTGTAATTTTCCATAATCCTTTACTACTCTCATCCTCCACTCTATATTTTCACTATTATGAACTTCTGCTTCCATCTAGAAAATTCACGATTCAAATGTAACGGACTGAGAATATAGTAATGCACTGCCATTTGCACTTTAAATAATGCACAAGATAGTTTTCTTTAAATAATATTTAATTTGGTTCAATTTGGTACTTTCCCCTTAAGAACCCTTCCCTTATAATAGAAAAGTTTATCACTCACGATGTGTTTTACACGCTGTGGCTAGAGTATTGTTTGACTGATTATTTGGGTATTTTTCACATTTTAAATATCTCCCCAACCGGGACCCAGCAACAGCCGGTACAGTTTGTACCGAATGAGGTACTGTACCAGCATTTGTCTGATATTGATCAAACATTGGTTTTCAAAATTCCTTTAATGAAACCCATTTTACCTTACCAGATATCCAACTCAAAGTGTTCTTACGTCTTTCCCCTTTGTATTCAATATTCCTTTCTCTTCCACCTTTCTTACCAAATTGTCGTGCCTCACTTCATCCATTCATTTGACATTTACCATCCTCCAACACACCCTGATTTCAGACGTTTACAATCTGTGTATTTTAAACACATTTGAAGTTCTACATACGAACATCTCTCTCTGAACTGGGCATAGTTTCACTTTTTGTTGGAACACTGTGCATAGTCCACTTTTATCACGTTTTCCCCATTTTACTAGACATTACTGAAAATCCTTTAGTAAAGTTTGTGGAAAATCTCTGCACTTCAAAAGGAATGGCTGATATGGTGCATCACGATTGCCAGCAGTGGCTTAGTGCTGGGGACAGGGCGGTGGTGGCGGCGGCGTTGGCGGTGGCGGTGACTATGGCGGTGTCGGTGTCGGTGTCGGTGTCGGTGTCGGTGTCGGTGTCGGTGTCGGTGTCGGTGTCGGTGTCGGTGTCGGTGTCGGTGTCGGTGTCGGTGTCGGTGTCGGTGTCGGTGTCGGTGTCGGTGTCGGTGCCGGTGCCGGT
>BLKR01006710.1:0-12646 GCA_011170035.1 Teleogryllus occipitalis | reverse complement strand
CAGATGATTCATGAATAGGAACTGGTAATTTAAAAAGAGAATGCATACCACCCTCCAATGTAGTAAACTTAAATTGTCATGAACTGCCAAACGATAGCAATAGTACCGCAGTTATGTTGTTGAATTCCTAACTGCAGTTCTATATATATCAACATGCTGAATGCCTGGCTGCCATCCTGAATCACCACAGGGAAACAGGAGTGGATAGCTCATAGGGTCAACATGAGGATTCATGTTCGATATAATGGAAATTCTCTCTGAGCTTTTTGATCTTACTACGAAGTCAAATTTTCCTGGTTTCTCCCCCTCATCAAACATAAAGGCTGCAGCTATTTCCTCCGATACTGGAATATTGTACCGATGCTTATCAAATGAATTTTCCAAGGAGAATTTTAGCTCCATATTTTGAACATGATCCGTAATGTTCTTCATGTGTTGAAAAAGCTGAGCATAAGGATTTATATGGAGAATAATTTCCTGTAAATTCTGCATAATATATCTATCACAAAAACGATTTTCATGCCTATCTATACGTTTATTTACGGCTTCACTTGCATCTAAAATGAATAAACCTGCATATAATGGCTGAATGTTATTTTCTGGAATCAAAGGCCCAACAGCATGATATATCTGTCCATGAATTTTTAGACAATAAGGCCCCGACCCTCATAAATGAACAGCATTTAACTGAACAGATGCAAAAGCCAGAGCATTATTATACTGCCGCATGTTTTCAAGATAATTTCTTGTTGTCGAATCATTTGCTTCGATTAGCTCTCTAAGAAACTGAGGCACGGCAATTGGTGGTAATTTTATTTTCCCCTTATGGCAACATATAGAAGTATTCTGCTCACCTCGGAAAAGTTTTGCAGAACAATGACATCTATAGTACATTCCACCAACACTGAACAATGGAACTTCACTGTCAGATTTATACTTGTATATTCTGACAACATCATAATTAAGTGGAAGGTCTCTGCTTGCACTTCTATTGCGACGGATGCCATGCGTTTCATCTGCTTGAACTTGCATGTTCATTTGACAGAGCCCGCCTTTCCCGTTTTCTTCTGTCTTCTCTTTCCAGTGTAAGAGGTCTTTTACGTGGCATATTTGTCCTAAATAAAAAAAAAAACATCTATGAACATTGAGGATTTAATGTTAATAGAACTAAAATGTAATTCTTAAAATCATAATACATAGTGCTATTTAATTTGCAGAATTTTATCTTGAATATATATTTAATAATCAGAACATATATCTCTAAACTAACCTTTCTTTCAAGTCCCTCTGCGCTATTTAAATGCACCAAGATGTAGGCAGAATGAAGGTTGAACCTATCAAAACAAAATATGGGAAATAAAATTGTTGCAAAAATGCATGTTTATATTATAAATAACCGCAAAATAGAGTGAAAACAGTTAATTTAGGTCTGAAGAATAACAAATACAAATATATTAGAAAGAATTTGAAGAGAAAAAGAAACTTTTAAAAGAAATAGAATCTTAAGAAAAAATTTTTAAGAGATTATCTAACATTACAAAAATAACTTTTAGTCCTAAAAATAAATAAAAAGACATTCATGAACATTGAGGATTTAATGTTACTGGAACTAAAATTTAATACTTAAAATCTTAATACATGCAAATAACAGGAATTTCGAAATTCTTATGGGCCAAGATACAAACGACTGTGGCACTCGTTAGTGTAAAAAAAGATAAAAGTGAGCCATACAATGTAATCTACTGCACATCTTGGAGTATGTTGGCATAATGCAATTGACTTGCAATGTAATTGGATATTACTAACCTTTAACCACTGGTAAACCGCACTGCACGCACATGAAACTATGCTATTCTGCTGCACCAAGATGGATGTAGAATTAAGCCATGTGCTCGTAAAAAAATCTTGTACCTACCAATTCAAAATATCAAATATAAGACACTAATATAAAAATTGCACAGAACTTATCTCTGCGTGTGATGTAATCGGATACAATATACTAACCTTCGCTGTTAGCCAAATTCGCTGCCACTTCTCTGTAACTAAATTCGCTGTTCAACCGCACCGAACCGCACACGACCACCAAATGTATTGGCGCTTTCAAAATTCGCTTTCAGCAGTTACAGGTTCGCCAACTTAAATTTTGCGAAGAACGTTGAGTTCTTGTAACAGTTATTTTTTGTGAATACCTTATTACACTTGGTTGTCAGTCTGTAACTCAGTAAACTTTTTTACATTCACAACTTTCATTGTTCAATTTGTTTATATTTGGCCATGCGCTCGGAGACATGGCGTTATAATAATGATATGCCGCAGGTTCCCCAACTCATATTTTGCGCAGGACGTTGTGTTATTGTTTTAATTATTTTTTGTAAATAACTTTTTTAAGATTTACGAAAATGCAAAACTGATTACAATTGCGGAAATAGAAATTTTTTTTACACCGATAAACACCCTGATCATACGAATACATCTAGTGGTTATCTATATCTCAGATCACTATTTTACTGTATTAATTATATGGATTCTCATAGAAATGTGCCTTTCTCTGCTCTTTCACTTTAATGAGAATAAATATTTCAAAGAAATGGTTCATGTCGTAATATTGTGATGTGATAATTTGCTCCGGCCACCCCGACCTTATCTGGCTGATTTACTTAATATCTAGCAAAATATTTTCAATTCTATAAGTAATATTGATATGTACTTAAAATACCAAGATAACAATAACAAAGTGTTTGTTTATTTCTTAATCAATCAAATATCAATAATTTCAAATACAATAACAAAATTCCTCAGCAAAAGTTCCATTCGTACAGAAGATGTCCAATTTCCAGCCGGGTCACAATGTCCAAATAGAAAAACCAAAATCTCACTGCCACTAACGCACTATACAACTTTAATTCGCCGATCACTTAGTTCACCCCGTTCCACCGCCGGCTGCCGACTATATAGGGTCGCGCGCCGTAGCCTCTCTCCCTCGCGCCGGCTGCCTGCTCCTGGTTGGCCGGTGCCCTCGCTGGTCTGCTGCTTTGGTACACGTCGCCGACGCCACGCCGCGCTTTCTGGCGCGCGTTTCCACGTGGCGGACACCGCCGCAACAAATACCACTTCCACAAGTCTGCGTATACAACGATAAACTCCCGTCAATAATAACTGGGAACGGATTTTCATGTAAATATACGTTTTTGTATGTAAAAGGCACGAAAAATCAGTACTTTGTTTCAGAGTTTACATGACATTGTGAATAAATTAAAACCATTATTTTACGTATTATTTATAATTGCATTTTCCCGTACGTGTACATATAACTCATGCCGTATATGTAGTGTACGTATGTTGTATTCAGGCTGTTCTACTCGCTGGATCGAGATCTGGTTCCGACCTATAAGTCGGCTTGCAGGATTGGCTCCTCTTCCAATTATGAGAGGAACCACTCCAGGCAGTGACACGCCATGAGCTTGGGCCCGTCTTGTGTTTCAGCCTGTGTTCTAATGATGTAACTGTTATGTGATGTGTATGTATGTATGTATGTATGTATGTAGGTGTGTGTGTGCGTGTGTGATGCATGTGCACAAGGGCAGAGTATGGGATAAGAAAGAAAATATTATGCACCTGTGGTTCATTTGTTTAGGTACTGATTCAGGCATTGTATTAAGCAAGAAAATGATGGCAAAAATTAGCACTCAAAGAAGCCGATCGCTAGAAATATCTTTGGAGTCAGTGGTTGCTTTTTGGTCTGAGAAATACACAGCCAGATTTCAAAACTCGTCACTGCCGGTCTCGAACAATTTGACCTGATGAAAGTTGAGCACAGTTTGGATTTATAAGGAGCGTAGTCCCCTTAATTCCTTTTCCGATCCCCTCACTATCTTCGGAGAAGATTTTTCATTTGCTTTCTCGTAAACAAATATTGTTATTTTACGAACGTATTTTTTTAAACGCATTTTGAGCTGTTAACGATGACTAAAGTTAATTTACTTCTGTAGAGGGAAAACGTTTATTCAGTCGCTCCAAATCCAACTTAAAGTGTAATCCGCAAGATTTTATAATAGTAATAATAATATTAATATTAATATTAATAATAATAATAATAATAATAATAATAATAATAATAATAATAATAATAATAATAATAATAATAATAATAATAATAATACCTTTATTGATATGGCAAAGCTCACATTTTGTGTTCGAAAACTTTAAAATGCCTGTTTGGGACAATTTTGAAGAGTGTAATGCATTTTATTTTAGTCATCTTCTATTTTTTCTATTTAATTTTGAAAAAATAAATACATACATGTTCATTCCTTGCGTTTTTTTTTTTTTTTTTTTTTTTTGCAACAAATTCTGCTTCCTACTTATCTACTTGTTTAGCGTGCCCCCTTTCTGGAGATCCAAGACCTCTACACACCCGTGCGAAGCGGTTTGCATACTCTGACGTCACCGCACGGCGTTATGCTGGAGTACGCCCGATATTGCATTTACTGAATTTATTTATTTACTTATTAATTAGAAGAACTTTAAAGACAAACCACTGATAGACACCACACGAAAATTTTATAAAATATTAGCTGTGCCAGCTGTGCTGAATCCCAAATTCCGCAGCAGAATTCAGGTTTCTGAAATTGGAATTCTTGAGTTCACTCTTGGGATATACACGATAATACAGAATAAGAAATGAGGATCAATTAAATAAGCTATCATAATTTAATGAAAAGAAAACTTAAAAGAATATAGGAACGCATGGAGAAACCACATACAGCAAATAGATAATTCTTGAACATTAAAAGAAGTCATACAATACCTTCCAAAAGGAACTCCGTCATTGGACGACAAAAAATAAGATGGAAAGATCAATGAATGCGTAACGGATCTACGGCCCAATACTTGAAAATACAGAAGAAGAAACGAAGAATTTATTTGTTTGTTATTGTTTTTTCCGTCAATTGCCACGTTAGTGAAGTAAATATTTTATCAGGTGAAATGTTGACGCTCCCTTCCAGTGGCCATTAAGCACCGACCTACACAGCTTGTGGGGTTTACTCTCTTCAGGTATCTTCCTCCAGCAGGGCGTGCCCCAGCCGATGTAAGCGCCACGCTTCAGCCGTGTGTGGTAGTAAAGTGTATGTATGTGTGTGTGTCCGCCTGTAAAAGACAGAGCAAGTACCATAGAAACCTTCCAATCAATAGAGGTGGCTCTTAAAATTCTCCTACAGACATCACAAAACGGGACAGATGGCAGCGAAACATAGCAGGAATTAGAAAAAAACGAAAAGATCGAAGATGAAACTTATTGATTATTTTAAGCAAAGGAGTACCTAAAGGATCATGTCCTCGCAATATAAGCTACTGGGGCTGCTCGTCTTTGTCTTGGAGATTTAAGTTCACGAGGTATTCTGTTTATGATCACGCGCACTCGATGCTAAATACGAAGTTCAACTTTCGTGGTATTTTTCAGTTTATCTGAAGAATTCAAACTCTCTTCCTGAAAACTTCAAGTTGAATATATAATATAATTAAACAGGGATTAGTAAAAAATAATATTTTAAAATTAACAGAAGCATGACAACAGATTTTACTCCGAACTTGTATCTCAGTTCTTGAAATACGAATCAGTTCCACACCAGCTCCATCATCATATCCACATCAGCAGTCAGTTTCCACATGAACTGAAATTTTCACTCTCGCCACTGAAATTATTATTAGATCTAAAGAGGAGTCAAATTTTCCAAATGCCTCACGAAAGTGGCTGTAAAAATGATTAATTCCAATACATATAATGGTGAAAAAATATTATCTCTTTAAGACGTTTAATTTGTCTACATTGCAATATGTAACAAACACATGTTTTCTTGAAACCGCCACAACAGACAAACTAAAAAATGTGCAAAAACCTGACAGTGTAAACCAAAAAGTGTTAATGTTTCTGAAAGGTTTGTTGTAATTTACGTGCAAGATTTTCTCAGATAGGTAGTAGAGGGTTTGTCAGTAAAGTAGTCATTGACTCACTTCAGAATGATCTCAAATAGCACATTCTGATAAATGGATGTTTGATGTGTCTTAGACGAGGTGAAGGTTTGATGTGTCACCACGCTTACAAACAGGCACTTCATAAATATGATCTTGATGTTGAGGGTTGACCGAAAAACATGAAGGTTTCATATGTCGTTACAATATTTACTTTTGTTTTAAATTTGTATGATTCTCACACTCTTGTGTGCTTAATTTTATCCTTATGAAAACATAATTTAAACCTATTTGCTATTTTTTTTAATGTAACAGCATAAAAATGCCTAGTTATTCTGTATATGAAAATTAATTTATTGTTAGTGATTCGGGGCGCGTCAACTACTGAGGTCATTAGGCCCATAAGTGTAGTGCCTTTGCCTAGTTGCTCCTTTGTTTTTTCATGGGGAGTGGCAATTATCTCCCCCCACTGGATGGCGAGATCCGGCGACGAGCTACCGTCGACTAGGGGGGTTTCTCTTAACCAGGCATCTCCCACCAGCGGAACACCGCCCCCACCGGAACAAGTTCTAAGTCTCTGACCGGTCTCCCTGCATGTGGGGTCGGGTAGCGCATGTTAGTGTGTGTGCGTGGCCCGTTTGTTAGAATACAGTTTCGGCATTCGCCTGGTGTTGATCGGAGAAACCACGGAAAACTACCGATCAGAGCAGCCGGCCGCTAGAATTCTCCTCCAGACAGCGACTGAATTCGACCTAGCTGGAAAGCTAGTGTCGAAAATCCTGGCACCATCGGGACCCGAACCAAGGATCTCCCGGTCAGAGGCACCCCTGACATCAATTGATGCACTGATCCACCGCTCCGGGTTTACATGAAGAGCGATCGAAACAGAACATATATTTTACGGCGTTAATTTACATTTATAATGATGTGCAATATTCCGGATTATACTAATTATCTGATATTATCACAAATAGAGTCTACCTATCGCACAGTTGAATTCAACCTATCTGTAGAGTGGGTGTCGACAGTTACGTCGTGCTTCTTTGAACATTTTACCTTAATCTTGAACCTTTGGACCTTCCACTCACAGTCCCTGCAAAGATGACGGGCAGGTGCGTAGGGCAGAAGACGTAGAATAATTAGCAGGGGGAAGATGAACACGGCTTCTGCTATTCGTTTTAGTTAATTTACATAAAGCAAGAACGTATCAACTTAGAACATTAATTCATTAAAATTTTTATGAGGCACTACATTCAAAAAATCTAATAAATGATATATTTATACTTTTATGTTATCATAAAATCTGCATGTCCATGTGCGTGTGTTTGCATGTGAGAGGGCAGGTGCGTAAATGTGTGAGGGCAGGTGCGTAAATGTGTGAGGGGAGGTGCGTAAATGTATGTGAGGGCACGTGCGTAAATATGTGAGGGCACGTGCGGAAATTTGTGAGGGCACGTGCGGAAATTTGTGAGGGCACGTGCGGAAATTTGCGAGTGTGCATGAGCTTGTGCACGTGCGTACACGTGCGTGGTGTGTGTGTATGTATTTGTGTATGTATGAGCGTGAACGCTAGGGTGCATCAGCCGATGCCTGCCGCGGCTCGGAGCGCGGCCGTTGGCAAATCGCTCTCGACAGCCGCGCCGCGCCACGCGATGCGATGCGATTACGTCATTACGCTCCAAACTCCTGGCGGCTCAACCCTTTCACAGGTGGGATGCGGATTGGCTCGGAGCTTTGAAGGCCAGCTGGCGCCTCCCAGGCATCCACCGGGGCAGATGGGATTTGGGAAGAGGATACACGGGCGATACTTCTCACAGACGTCATCATCGTAGTTTACACTATTTCTAGAATTCTTTCTTAGAAGAAACGCATTTAAAACATACTATAAATTGCTCACCATACAACAGACAAAATAAAGCAAGTATGGTAAATACCAACGAATAGTTAAAACATGTTACTTCGTTTGCAATTTCCCTGCGTAGGAAAAAAACCCTCGTAGGGTCCATCTCAGATATCGATCAAATATCTTCAATTTTTTTGGTAAATTGTGTTCAATATAATTCTACAATACGGAAGTGACAAACTTTATCGTGTCCAAAAATGATAAGCGCAATGAAGAACAGAATGGTTTATTTCGCATTTGCATACAGATGGCTTATTAAGTAGATTAAAAGAGGGCAATAATAACAGGGAATGCGAAAATATCATCTATAACCTGGATCATCAACACCAAGTGATTGCCAGAAGTGGGGAACTGTTCATTGCGTGCACGCTGGTAAAAAATATTCAACGCATAATGAGGAGGCTTCAATCTTACTGCAAATGTCACAACATTCCACAAATACATCTATCACCTTGCACTACTTGTGATGCACTATTGTTAATTAGTAATTTTTCATTCTTACACATATTGCACGATTTCCTAATCTCATTAGTACGTTCCATTTTTTCAATAAATTCACTTACGTCTCCCATGACGAAAGAGATCTTTATTTTATTTTCAAGGTCACATATTGTTTAGAGTCTTTTTTTTTCATATGCAAAATTTAGGATGTCGAAATAAACCAGAAGTTACTACAAAGCAATAATTAATATCTGTATTACTGTGAGTAACGTTTGCAGTGAGGAACTAAATAGCAACTTCCTGTTTACGCGTGCTGTGAGGAATTGAGCAACGTAAGAAGGTATCCTCCACCTACCGCTCGCCTTGGCGACCGAACTTTTGTCTTATCTGGCGGCAGAATAGGGCAGTACAAACGGAAATTAAAAACGCAAAAACTACGAGGAAAAAAGGTTACTGCATTTATTTTTGATGTATTTTCCTATTTGTTTAGGCAGCTAAATTTGCACATGAATCACATGCGACCTCATCCATTACTGAAAAAACAGTATTAATTTCTGAATGAACGTACATCACCTTGTAATATGAGGATCTTCATATTTATATGAAAAGAGAAATATAAAAATCGGCTCTAGGTAACCTTTAAACATTTTAAACAAATAATTACCTAAAACAATGTAACTTACTCTCATAAATGTTTAAACAAATATTTTTCACAGCCCTCATAAAAGACGAAAAATATCGTCTTGGAAACTTTCATATTTAAGTACGATTTGGGCAAATGAAAATATAAAGAAATTTTAAAAATTAAATTTTTTAAAATCTAATGGGATAATTTTAATAATAATAATAATAATAATAATAATAATAATAACAATGATAATAATAACAATAATAATAACAGTTTAAAAAATTAAAAACAAAGTTCGACTTGACACGACATGCCATTGTGTTGTAACAATGAGAAATCATTGAAATCTTTAGTACTTCCATTGCCCCAGGGCTTTTTGCAAAGTTCATATTTTCCCTCTCACCCCTTTCCACCTTCCCCATCTTCCCTTCCGACCTTCCGCTCCCTTGCCGCAACTTGCACCGCCCTGCAGGGCAGCGGCCTCTCCCTCCCTCCCAGCGGCTAATTACGTTAGGTAGGGAAACAGGCCGGAGGCGCGCTGCCTACCAACGCCCAAAGCCAAGAGAAATTAAGCTCTGTGCAAACTCTATGCAAATGCTCTTTCCAAGCTTCGACAGCCTGGGATATTGCGAAGTCCAAGTCGACCTGCACAAACGACAGCTGACGTAAACTGCCTGCCACCGCGTTCTTCAGTAACATGACCTGCAGCTTCAGCAGCATGCCCAGAATCCGCATTACTTCTCTTTCGTGTAGCAGTCTCACTGAAACGCGTCCGTTTTCTTAAATTCTCGAAGATTAGGACAATTGCTTTGTTTTGTCTGGTGTTTTATTCCGTTCAGTAATAAAACGATGGGTGATTAAATAAGAACATAACGTAGATCCAAAACAGTACGACATAGAGCAAAACAAAAGATTTATACAACCGTTTCAAATAATATAATCATTAAATTATAAAGTAGTCTTGAACGATGAACATATAATTCATGACATGTTTCTAAAAACAATTCAGCAGAACATTTTTTTCTTTAGTACAACAAAACACAGCTAACACGGATCAAAATAAGCTTTTACATGTTAGTAAAGATTATGCAAATACATGGTATTTCAAAGATACTCAAAGGTATTTTCAGATCCTCCAATTTAAAATACTTCAATTTCTTCAGCTCCATAAATCATAAAGAACTTTTTTCTAAACAGTTGAACATTAAGAATGGTTTTGAGACAACATTCTACATACATTACAGTTAATTATTTTATGAGTATTACTAACGTCCGTGGTAGAGTTTACAATTTAACCTTTGAAAAGCCATTTTAAATCAACTTCAAATGCCTAACATAGGTACGTTATGTTAATACGTTGCTTGCTGTAGAGTGTCTGCAAGTATAGTGTGATTTCAAGGGAACAAAGAAAAATACGTAGTGATGAGATGCGCAGCTTATGAGGCAACACATGAGGGAGCGCGGGCCTCGGATGTCTGCCTCAAGGCCTCTCCGAATCGCGCTCTTCAAGCGCTAGCACTACGTAACTTGTAGCTCGCGAGCCCAAGGGAGGAGAAGGGGAAGGGGAAAACCAAAGAGGAAATTCCCATGAAGACGCCGGCAGAGTCAGTTGAGGAAGGAGCTCTTCTGCTGACTCGTAAATGCAGCATTATTAATTATTGTTTCTCTGTGTGTTGATTCTGCACACATACCTTTCTTAATAAACCTTTCATAAAAACATGTGAGTACTTGTCTAAATTATTCACTGAATCAGAAAAATTTTATTGAGGAGCCAACAACTTAAAACCACGTTTCGAAACAACAGCAGAATCTTAGATTGGGAGCACCGATGTCTGTTAATATTTAACTACACGAGAATTTTCTTAAGGAATTTTGATCTCATTAACGACCGGTGGTTTGCGATTCGAGTAGAACTGCTAAGTGTCACGCATTCGCAATTGAGCTGTTTTCCCCTTCTGCCTCCTTCGCAAGGAACTTGAGCGGTTATCAATGTTCTCCAACAGTCAGTTTTAGTTGTCAGCTCTTTATTGAATCCGAATTTTCGTGAAATTTTGAAAAGACGGCAAAAGCAAGTCACTAGACTAGTTTTGGGTTAATGTGGCACGAAACGATTCAAGAAATTCAACCGTTGTCAGTCATTCCATTACTGCTAAACAATAAATGTTTCTCATCAAGAAATCTGTATCGTCTCCCTCACTGTGTACAGATGGAGTTCTGTAATTATTCTTTATAGAAGTCCTATAGTACTTTATTTTAATAATTCTATATGAAAAGTAGTTTTTATGTTGTGAAAAGAACCTTCTGTATTTAAATTTATTTATATATATATATATATATATATATATATATATATATATATATATATATATATATATATATATATATATATATTACACTTTGATGCAGAAGCGTTTTTGATTACAAGGACATTTCTAGAACAGATTATTCTCACAATCTAAAAGTCTCTAGTGTAAATAAATAGAAAGTGAACTATGAAAATTGTACTTGTGTTTTAATACAAATCGCAAATATTGTACCTAGTAAAATGTAAATTGTAGTACATAACAAGTAGATTATGTCCAGTAGTGTAAGTATCTTTAAGGATTCATATTTTTAAATATTTGTTTTCAAAATTTACTAATTAACATAATTTACTTGGAAAACATTTAAAGAAAATTCACTACACAAAATATCCGTACTTTTTTGGTAACCACGTGTATTCCAATCCCGAATTCCTCTCCTAAACATTCCGCTCGGCATTTGCAGAAAAGGCCGGAGGGCTCGGCGCTGGCGATCGCAAGCGCCAACTGAACCGCGCCCGCGAATCTCGGACAGACGCGGCGATCGTCCGCCCGTCCGCCCGTCCGCCCGTCCGCCCGTCCGCCCGTCCGCCCGTCCGCCCGTCCGCCCGTCCGCCCGTCCGCCCGTCCGCCCGTCCGCCCGTCCGCCCGTCCGCCCGTCCGCCCGTCCGCCCGTCCGCCCGTCCGCCCGTCCGCCCGTCCGCCCGTCCGCCCGTCCGCCCGTCCGCCCGTCCGCCCGTCCGCCCGTCCGCCCGTCCGCCCGTCCGCCCGTCCGCCCGTCCGCCCGTCCGCCCGTCCGCCCGTCCGCCCGTCCGCCCGTCCGCCCGTCTGCCCGTCCGCCCGTCCGCCCGTCCGCCCGTCCGTCCGTCCGCCCGTCCGTCCGCCCGTCCGCCGCATCGCGCCGTCTGCAAACAGTCGCGCGGGATCGCAGCGCCAGGAACAAGAGCGCGAGATAGCAGGCCTCCACCGCGCGTGCGCCAACTTTCACTGAGCCTCGACGTCCGCAAACCTTCCCCGGCGCACCGGCGCGCGATAGGGCTGTGCGCCGAGCGGAGCTTTCCAATCTCGAACCGCAAACAGAACACGAGCGCCGAGTTACGCAAGGACTGGTTCGTCTTTGCGGTCTATTTATCCAAATGATGTTGATCGAAGCATATATGGTTGATGTCGGTTTTTCAGGTGAAGATTTTGGCTCAAACGAAACAAACGAGTTGCAGAATAGATTGGGTGTTTCTTACATTTTTTGAGTCAGGTATACTCCGATAACGAAGAAGTAAATATTAAAACATACTTACAATTGGAACTTCTATTCTTTGATATAAAAAATACACGATTATCGATTGATACTACTATAAAGTGATAATACGTATGCATGTGTCCGTCCGTCCATCCATCCATCTGATT
>BLKR01006709.1:0-51677 GCA_011170035.1 Teleogryllus occipitalis | reverse complement strand
GACGGAGAGACGGAGAGACGGAGAGACGGAGGGAAAGAGGAACAGAGGGAAAGAGGAACAGAGGGAAAGAGGAACAGAGGGAAAGAGGAACAGAGGGAAAGAGGAACAGAGGAAAGAGGAACAGAGGGAAAGAGAGAGTGAGGAAAGGAATTATTTGAATTATTTCAAGCGCACGGATTCCCAGCCACGGCCCAAACCTGCTGCAACTTGAGGCAAAGAGAGTGCAGTGGAGTAGATGTGCCTTGTAGCAGCCTCAACACCCAGCAATCCACTGGCAGCTGGTCGCGCCCCGCACCGCATTGCGTGGCACACACGGCAGCCGGCGATCCCGCACACGCAGCCTCTGCGAGCTTACAATGCGTGATCCCGAGGCCTTTGACACGGCCGAGCCCAGTGCTCGGTCACCGCCTCCCCTAATTAACCCAACGTCCCTCCCCCCGCCTGCACCCGCCACGCTCCGCGCTGGAGCGACGCTAGCGCCGCCGCGGCCGTCGCCTGATTTATGGGCAGCGTCGCGGCGGGCTTAGGAGGACTTAGCGGCGACGGCGGAGGTGGAGGTGAAGACGGAGGTGCAGGTGGGGGTGGTGGCGGAGGAGATGGTTGACGCAGTAGTGGAGGCGGAGGCAGTGGCATTGGTATGGGGAGAAAGGCCGGGTTGGGGGCGGCGGCAGGTGATAGCTGGGGACGAAGATTGAGAGACGGAGGCGGGCACATGATGGCGTGGGGGGGGGGGATGCGTGAGGACTGAGGTAGGGGACGGAGGTCGGGAGATAAAGGCGGGGATAGAGGCGGAGGTTGTAGGCGGGGGGACGGATGCGAGGGGTCAGAGACTGGAGGGCAGAGGCACGGGACGGAAGTGGGGGGGTGGAGACTGTGGGGCGGAGGCATGCAATGGAAGCGGGAGGACGAAGGCGGAGGGGCGGAGGCTGGTGCCGGAGACGGGGGAATGGAGGCGGGGGAATGGAGGCGGGCGACGGACGGAGGCGACGGACGGAGGCGACGGACGGAGGCGACGGACGGAGGCGGGCGACCTGGAGGCGGGGGCGACGGAGTGGCGGACGACGGAGGCGGGCGACGGAGGCGGACGACGGAGGCGGGCGACGGAGGCGGGCGACGGAGGCGGCATGGAGGCGGAAGCGACTGGAGGCGGGCGACGGAGGCGGCGACGGAGGCGGGCGACGGAGGCGGATGACCTGATAAGTGGCTGACGGAGGCGGGCTGACTGGAGGCTGATCGAGGCGGCGACTGAGGTCATGACCTGAGGCGGGCGATCTGATATGGGCGATCTGGAGGCGATGATCATGGAGGCGGGATGACCTGATAAGTGCATGACCTGAGGCGGGCTGACGAGGCGGGCGACGGAGGCGGCGACGGAGGCGGGCGACGGAGGCGGGCGACGGAGGCGGGCGAAGGAGGCGGGCGACGGAGGCGGGCGGCGGAGGCGGGCGACGGAGGCGGGCGACGGAGGCGGGCGACGGAGGCGGGCGACGGAGGCGGGCGACGGAGGCGGGCGACGGAGGCGGGCGACGGAGGCGGGCGACGGAGGCGGGCGACGGAGGCGGGCGACGGAGGCGGGCGACGGAGGCGGGCGACGAGCGACGGAGGCGGGCGACGGAGGCGGGCGACGGAGGCGGGCGACGGAGGCGGGCGACGGAGGCGGGCGACGGAGGCGGGCGACGGAGGCGGGGGATGGGTGGTGGGGCCGGTGACGGGAGTAGTAGCTGAGGCGAGGCAGAACGGAGTGTGAGGGTGGGGTGGAGGTGAGAGCAGGGCGTATCTCGCTTGTGCAGTTGGTTTTGGCGACGGAGCGAGAGGGTGCGTTGGCTGGCGATGCGTCCGACTGTGGGATTAATGTCACAGAGACTGAAGTGACCTCTGCATCTAGTAGACCAGCCATGGACAAATCGTCAGCGGTCCAATGATATTGGCAATTTGAAGAGTGAAATTTAGCATATCATTCAGAAACATAACTCCCATCCCACGTCTGAGAACCTAACGAGAATGTTTTTATAATTTTTCTTTAGAAAAGAACAGATATGATACTCTCTTGCACTCAAATTATTCTGGAGCGCATTTTGGAACCGATTGTTATGTGCTTCAGTAGGAATTTACTATGTTATGTGACGAATTTTTTTTTAATTTGGCAAATACAAAAATATCCTGCACCTATGCTGGCTCATTTCTCATGACTTGAAATTTATATCATCATATTATTTTCAAAACAAATAATTTTAACAAATATGTTACATTCATTATACTCATAAGTACATTAAAAATATTATATAATATTTTTTTCCTGATAACTTTCATTAATAACATAACATATCATTTATTGAACAAGTCGTAGAAGTCCCGATGAAGAATAAAGTTGTTTTAAACAAATAACGAAAAAATGGAATAAAATTAAACATATTATTTATAATAATTGTCTTCGAGATGAAATTCTATCCTTGATGGATATATTTTGTTGAAACTGTATCGAAAGTATTAGATACTAAAAAAGTGTGTGGTTTTGTTTTCAATGTTTGTTCGGAAGTCATCGAATGCTGTACAATCACAAAGTACGTGAAAAGGTGGTTCCCTCATTTTTTTCAAAAATATGTATCAGTGACTCAACAAGACTGAAGGTATGTAGTTTGAAATTGAAGTTTCCATGGCTAGTAACTACTCCAAAGCTAGTAACACCCAATCTACAAAGTTTCAGTTATTGACAGCATAGAGTGCCATATTAAGAAAAGCCATGATTGTACACTAATAGTTATCCAGCAGAAAATAAACTAAACTAGTAGAAAATATAAATGAATTTTAAGAAATTATATACCGCACACTTGCTGCAAAAGTGACACAACTCAGAATATCAGGTTTTCCAAAATCACGAAAAACGTTTGAAGTAATAACGAAACCGTAATACTACAAATTTGTCTGCGCAAATGAGAACGGATATAAAACCAGAATTAAATGTTGTTTTAATTATTTCTAACACTAACTCCAAAGAACTGACCTTTATTTGAGTTCATGTGTATTTAGTTATTATTTTTGAGTCGTGTCACTTTTGTAGCAAGGGTGCGATAAGTTTTTAATATGATTGTGGGTCTGTTTGCTGCTCCATCTTAATTATTGCACAACATGGTAAAATTTGGAATTATTATTAGTTTTTATAAAAAATACGTAACAAATATGAGTAATGAAAAATAGTATATTCAAAATAATTATTGAGCTGTGGGAAAGGATGAGAACGGTGATGGAGATGAGAGAGGAATGAGTGAATGAATATTTGATGTTTTCGGGCTCAATTAGTTTGGTCCTTAGTTCCGTGAGTGTAGAGCATGTTAATCCAGGAAGGAGGTGGTGTACTATACGAGCAAGTTTTCTTAATATTCCACAGCGGGGGGTGCGGGGAGAGGAAGGCTGTGGTTACGTCACGGATTAAAAGGGCGTACCAACTGTGGGCATGAACTTAACGCGCCAAAGCGTGCTACCAGAAATGTTAAGAATGTTTTGAAAGTACGAGGTGGTTGTTGCCAGCATTGTAAATTGGTACGTGCCGTTCCGAGTCGAACCTAAGTACCTCAACGGGACGTTGTATTAAGCATTGGACAAGGGGTAGGGAGCTCGTGTATCAAGAAAACATGCGCGAGCGAGTTTGGTACCTAGCTGGGACTTCAGATCCGGCGCCGACCTACACGTCAGTTTGCGAGGTTTCTCTCTCCAGGTATCTCCCTTAGCTGCGCACCGTCACAGCCAGTAGAGACCCCAATCTGTCAACTAGTGTGCCGACACTTATGGCCATGCGATGCTCATGTGTGCGCATGTGTGTGTACGGAAATAGGAAGGGAAAGGATGAGGAAGGGAAGACGGCACGCAGTCCGTTTGTTAGTGTATAGCTGCTACATTCACCTGGTTCACAATCATGGGAAACTATCAATCAGAGCAGTAGCTACTTGGCTGTCCGGTAGAATGGTGGCCAAAACGTTGGCCGTCTGAATTATTATATTAATATCATAATATTAATATTATTAATATCTTAATTATTCCCGAACATGGCAAAATTTTAAATTATTATTAGTTTTTCTTAACAAATACGCAACAAGCATGTGTAATGAAAAACAGAAAATTAAAAATAATTATTGAGCTGTGGGAAAGGGTGAGAACGGTGATGGAGATGAGAGAGGAATGAGTGAATGTATATTTGATGTTTCCGGGCTCAACTAGTTTGGTCCTTAGTTCCGTGAGTGTAGAGCATGTTATATCCTGAAATAAGATGTATACCTACATAGCTGAAACGTTAGATCCGGTGCCGACCTACACGTTAGCTTGCGAGATTTCTCTCTCCAGAAATCTCTCTTAGCTGCACACCATCACAGCCTGTAGAGACCCTATCTCTCAGCTGCAGTCCGGACATTTATAGTAATGCTGTTTTTAAAGTTTAATTCACAGTGTAGCTGTTTTTTCACGTTCAGCAAGTAAAATCTAATCACAGACTGTTGTTCAACCAATGTGGAATTTGCATGTCGACATACTATCGTTCAACTTATTTTTGAGGTTATGAACACAACAATGCTGATCATCATGAGATGGTCAGGCTTAATCCCAGTGATGCCAACTTAAAGTCCAAAAATTAGCAAACTTGTCCTTCCATCTATTTTTTCTCCAGACCAATTTGTCCCTGTAATTATTGAATGACCTACGTAGCTAATCTGTCTAGTGACGAAAAGCCACCACCGTTGCAACTACACCCTATATAACCTCCGACCAGGGACGCCGCAGCGTCAACAAATGTTATCCCTGAGCCATCGCAGCGGGTGGAACGAGCCGAGGGGGGAGGGGACAGGAACCCTGCGGTGAGTCCCTGAGTAATGAGCCGCGCTCTGGATGCCCTGATTGACGTTCACCGCTTCCGACAGCCCGTCCTCTCGAGCGATGGGGTCGACAGTACTGTGCAGACTGCAACCCTCGCGGCTAGGGGTGCAGGAAGCCCATTGACCTACGGTGCCAAGGAACGACACAGACATACGTAGTCTATTTGCAGAATGCGATCAGAAAAGCAAAAATTAATTTTTACAGGTAATTACACTAATTATTAAGGTCGTTACGTATACGTAGAGCAAAAACGAAAGCTACTGAAGTTTGTTAGCCGAGCGGATAACCGATATTTATAACTAAGCCCCTTACTTGCGATATCGACCGTGGTTCGTTCCCGGTTTGTTAACCACAAATTCAACCTGGAGTAGTCGGGATTTGAATTCCGGTACTCAATGGTTCTACAGTACCACGAACGCTGCAACCCTGCGGATAGCTTTTATATGTTTTGGTTACGTTCGTATATAGTAATGGCAAATATTTTTAGTATGATTTTCGGAAGAGATTACAGTTTTCCGCGCGAATAGTGCGCAGACAATATCGGAACGGATTGGCTGATCTGTTGGATTTTGCGCGAGGTGGAGGTGGGGTGGGACGGGGACGAGGCGGAGGCAGGGCTGGGAGGCGGCGAGGCCGTTATTAATTTTTTCGTGTTTACGGGCGCGTCAACTGATTTGGTCATTAGTCCCGTTAGTGTAGTGCATGTTTTCTCTCGGGAGATGGATCCCTTGCTGGATGGCGAGATTCGGCGCCGACCTACCGTCGGCTAGTGGGGTCGACTAGTTGTCGGCAGTTTCCCCCTAACCAGGACTCTCCCACCAGCAGGGCACCACCCCAGCCGGGACAAGCTCTAAGCTCCCGACCGGTCTCCCGGAATATGTGGTAGTGTAGTGTATGTTAGTGTAAGTGTGTGTGTGTGTGTGTAAGGGGAGAGGATAGGGCAAGGGAGAGGAAGGAAAGATCGCGCGCGGTCCGTGACCCGTTTGTTAGGGTACTGCTCCGGCATTCACCTGGTGTTGATCGGCGAAACCAGGGAAAACTACTGAACAGAGCAGCCGGCCGCTAGAATTCTCCTCCAGACAGCGACTGAATTCGACCTAGCTGAAAAGCTAGTGTCGCAAATCCTGCCGCCATCAGGACAGGAGGCGGGGCGGGGCGGGACGGGACGGAGGCGTGGCGGAGTCGAAGCGTTGCAAAGATCGCACGGGGAAGAGGAGGGAGGGGCCGAGAGGGAGCGGAGGCGGGGCGTGGGCGTGAAGTGGGGGCGGGGTGACGCACGGGCGGTGCAATGACGGCACGGTGGCGGCGCGGGGGCGGCGCGGGGGCGGCGCGGGGGCGGCGCGGGGGCGGCGCGGACCTGACGGCCGATACAAAGCGATGACGAAGGGCCGTCGTTTGTCTCTGCCTCCCTCGACGTGGAGGCGAGCGTCTACCCCGGCGCCGGCGCTCGCATTACACTGTCTGGCGGCGGCCGCCCCTTCGGCGTCTCGCCTTTCTCAGCCGCCGCACCGCCTCCATTGGCGCTGACCCGATTGCAACCACCTTCCCGACACAGATTAGTTAGTTAGGTCGTTTGTCCCGTTAGTGTAGAGCATATTTTCTTTCGGGAGATGGATCCCTTGCTAGATGGCGAGATCCGGCGTTATATATATATATATATATATATATATATATATATATATATATATATATATATATACGTGTACATATATAGATCCGGAGTAGTTAGTTATTTTACGTGGCGAGACTCGGGCCATCAGGTCCGCTCTTCCGACTAACCACGCACATTTCGTTACGGTCCTTTTTCACCTAGCGGAGAAAGGAGGAATTATCTTGGGCGACGAAACTGGCGGATTTTGCTCAGAGGCTTCATTGAGGATCTTTTACATGTAGTAAATCTACTAACATGGGACAGCCGGCTTTACTTCCCCTCCGAAGGAAGGCGTACGAAGGATTTTTTTCGCCCTTAAAAATCCATTGCTTCGATCGGGTTTGAACCCGCAAACTCGGGTACAACAGTCCGGTACGCTGACCGTCATACCAACGAATCCGCCCCACCAGGTCACTGCAACCGCATTCCGGGGAATCAGCTGATTGATTCGTATTTTCGGGCTCGTCAACTGCCTAGTTCATTAGTCCAGTGTAGGGCATGTTTTCATCGCGAGAAGTGGCGGTTATCATTCTCCGGTGAATGGTGAGTTCCGGCATGGACGTAATGTCAACTTGCGGAGTAAGTCCCACCAGAAAGGCACCGCCTCAGCTAAACACTCTAAGCTCGTGACTGCTCTCTCGACATGTGACATTAATTGATGCTCTGAGTCACCTCAGCTGAAGCGGAGGATTTAGGATTCAAGCCTTACACAAAGCGTGTGTGAATTCTCCTTAGGAATATAGCCAGCAGAATGGCATAGAAAAACGACCATATGACCGGTTCATGGTCTGACTTTCTGTTTGGGGATATTTTCTTATCGTCCCGGTAATCATTCAATCAGGGAAGAAAGCAGGAGGGGAGGAAGTGGAAAAAGGGATGGGTAAAAGGAGGGGGAAGGGAGGGGGAAAGGGATGGGTGGAAGTGGGGTGAAAGCGGGGAAAGGGCGGAAAGGGGAGAAAGGGGGGAAATGTCGGTACTTTAACACCGTTAACGAACAATCTTTCCAGGACCGACTTGACGTTTTGGGTGTGGCCCCGACGGCAACCCGCGAACCCGCGATTGCTCGGTGAAGTGAACGGGGCACTTTTCGGGGCAGCGTTAGTTTACTATTATAAAGTTTCCTTATAATTTACTTGGAATTGCTTTCGACGTGGCAACAAGGTGAATGAAGTGGATCTTTGGGGGAAACAAGAGCAGGCTTTTTTTCATTGTCGTAATCAATCAGAAGGAATCGGGCCACTTTGACGAGAACATGTGGAAAGACAATAAGCATGCACAAGGAATAGCGTCGTGTTTAGAACCTCAAACTTTTAAGGTGAAGTCACGCTTCACTATTCATTTTCAATTTTATGATGAAGCTCTTGCCTTGAATCTACGTGATAACATCCCATACTTACATCTTTGACCCCTCCCAGAGCCAAAGTACATTTAATCAATTAAAAACTCTCTATTCTCGCTTGATCTTCACACCTGAGGGTTTTCGTTTCCGTCACTCATTCGCCACTTTCGTTCACCAAGATCCCGACAACGGAGTGAATTCTGGACTATAAGAAAGAAGACCCTAAAATTACAAGTCGCACGTTATGCATGCATTCCCCTTGTTATATTAACTAGAGTGGCCAAGAAATATTCCATGGATCCTGTCTCACATTCGGCATATTCTTTTGGAACAATTCTCTTTTCTTATCTCTATGTCCTTTCCTCAGAAGTGTAGAGGAAGAAAAGTCTGAAGAAATTTAATACTTTATGCCTTAAGACCCGCCAAAAATGGTATTTTATTTCAATATAATTGTTTTGCCTTCTCTGCTTACATATAATGCTAATAACATTAATAAATGAATTATAACTTCTCACTTTCGTGCAGTTGAATTTGCAAATACATAATATGTCTGAAGCTTACCAAGTAGTAGACTACTACAGAGATTTATGACTACCAACCATTCAGCTAAAATAACATTTTCGTTGGCGCATATTGTTTTAGAGTTGAGGATATCAAATTCAGATGACTTGCATATCGTGCTTCACGCATCGTTTATTTTGTGTTCGCCATAAATCTGTATTCACATTTTGTCTCTTGTTTCTGAATTGAAGGGAATATTCTGTTGGAACCCTCTTTACTATATTGTCAGTTTCTAAGTATAATGGATGTCTACAAACAAATGAAACTGTCCATTTTTCATTTCGAATTCTATGAGTTAATATTTACCGACACTGCAAGCTAGCAAAATATTTTGCCAAATAACATGTATCCCGTACGTTCCTGTCTCTGAGATATTACTCATGAAACTACCATTGATAAAGGAATTTCGTAATCACATAATCTCTGAATGACCCTGTTTTACAATTTCCAAGAAGCGAAAGATATAAACATTCTGTCGATATAGAAAATTCTTTTCTATTTTTTTAATATTACGAAAACTGTCGTTGACTAAATTGACATTTCCCTCTCCGTATGTATTACAAATAATTATCAACTCCACCTTTTAGCAACTTTAATTTCTCTAATTTTTTCGTTCGCACATGCTATTAACAAAGTTAACATCTGTTCAAGAGTTTGGATTTGTGTCCAAGGTTTCATGACATGTAACCATAGGATGCAAAGGCAGGGCCTCCGATGCCCTAAGGTTTTTTTTCGCTTTTTACTCTGAACAGTCGCATTTCTGAGAGCTGGCCTTCCGTGTAATCATTCTTTTATGAATCTACTTCCACTTTTGTCACTGACAATGGAAAAATTCCCAGAAGTTATATAGGTAGGACTTTAAATTTGATGCTATTCCTCAAATGCTTATTCATTGTTTTCCAGACCCTATTAATAGTTATTTAAACAAATACAATTTAGCTTATATTATATTCCGAAGGATGCAGTGTAGTGAGTATAAGTGTAATTGGAAGGTATAGTATGTATAAGTAATAGTTCAATGCAGTTTAGTATGTAATGGGTAGGTATAGTATTTATAAGTAGTGCAATGGAGTCTGATGTGTGAGGCGTAGTCAGTGGAAAAAATGTTTCCTATAAGATTTTTTGCCAATGTCTCGAAAAGTAGATTTCCATCATCAGGCTTTGCAGCCACAAAACAGAACAACAAAGTAGCTACGTATTACTAAAAGTGGGACATACTACATCACACCAATCCCACATACATCATGATTGCTCATGCTATCGCCCATTAGACTTCATTGAAATTATATTTATGACCGTTAAGGATTCTCAATATGTAGGAGTGTGCAAAGTGTAAGTGTTAGTGTCTAAATGGTGGTTATGGTGTTTTTTAATAAAAGGGGGGGTGAGGTGCTGGAGCTCCAGAAAACGTGTGCAGATTATACTTCTCTATGCGTCACATTCAATTGTTTACTGTTTTTTTGACGTAAATAAAATCGCATCGTATGAGGCATTCCTCTCAGATGAACATGAGAAATTGGGACCGACCTATATGACAGCTCAGGGTCTTGTCTTTCAGTCTCTGTGTTGAGGAGTGAATCTTCCAAGAGAAAGCAAACTCTGTGTTTTATCAAATAAATAAGAACTTGTTAAGAATGAATGTGGGCACTAAAACAAAACTCCAAATTTATAAGCCCGTATATATGCCAACATTTATATATGGAACTGAAAGTATGCCACACAATACGAAAACAGAAAGTAGAGTCACAGCTGTGGAAATGAAATTCCTACGCAGGATAGTAGGGAACACAAGAAGAGATTGAATAAGGAATAATACAATCAGAGGGGAACTAAAAGTTACCCCGCTACTCAAAGAAATGGAAAACAAGGCTCTGAAGCGGTACGGATATGTTACGAGAATGGCTGAGGATAGAAAACCGAAACAAATTATCGAAGCCAGGCCAGAGGGAAAGAGACCACCTGGAAGGCCAAGAGGAACATGTGACGCATGTATAGAGGATATATGGCAAAGGAGCAGAGCTACACTAGGAGAGGTGAAGCGCAAGGTACAAGACAAAAAGGAGTATGTCAAATGGCTAACCCGACGCTGAAAGGCATCAGGGGAATAATAATAATAATAAGAAGAAGAAGAAGAAGAAGAAGAAGTAGAAGAAGAAGAAGTCTCTTCCCCCGCGGGGCACTTCCCTAGCTCCACAAGTTCTAAACGAACGATTTGTCTCTCATGTATGGTCTTGTATTGCGTGTGTATGTATGTATGTGTGTGTGTGTGTGTGTGTGTGTGTGTTTGTGTGTAAGTGAAGAAAAAGAGAAAATGACAAGAAAGGAAATATCATGACCTATTCGTCGCCAGTTTCCTGAGGTACTGAATTTGCAGGCATTGATCAGAGAAATCATTGCAAACTACCAATCAGAGCAACCGGCCGCGTCAGTATTGTCCTCCAGTCGCAACCAGTGTCGAAATTCTACCACTATCGACACCCAAACGCTAGAAACCCTCAACAATTCTGCGCACGAAACGAAGTTTCCTCTAAGCCATCGCAGGCGGTAAAACCTCACCAACAGTTCCCATTAATCACGTCACAAAATCGTTTAGAGGGTTCCAACAACGCTCTGGCAACACTGTCGCTTAGCTTCTCCTCCGTCCTTCCTTCTACGTTTCGCGTCTCCTCATCCCATTCCCCATTGTCTGCGCCCGTCCCCCTTCGTCTTTCGCCACCGCATATTCCATTGTGGCTGCGAGCGCTTCAGCGTGAAATTAATACGACTGTGCGGAGGCGCCAACTCTAGTTACGAGCGTAGGCGCCAGGTGCGCTACGAGCGAGGACGCGCACCAACCTTCCTGCATATCCCGCGTGAATGATGCTTCTCATATTTTGCTGGAACGTTTATTTTTATCACAAACATCTTTATTCTTTATTAGGTCGTATATTTATTAAAATTGTGTTATGGAATTTTCTCTTCTGCTATCAAAAGAATTGTTGCTACATTTTTAAAATTGTGTTAAAAATGGAATTTTCTCTTCTGCTATCAAAAGAATTGTTGCTACATTTTGAAATAATTAAATTTTTCGTGGAGCGAATTTAAGGACCATTACCACCAATATGTGTCAACGTGGAACTTGGAGATGAAATTAATAGTTCTCGTCATTGAAAAATAATACTATTGCCTGATTTTAGACATTACTGGTTTGCAAGATGCTAATTCAGTATTGACGACGTAAATGATGTTTCTTGTATTTTGCTGGAACGTTTATTTTTATTACAAACCTTTTTATTATTTATTGGGACACTCATTTATTGAAAATATGTTAAAATGAAATTTTCTCTTCTACTGTCAAAACCATTGTTGATACTTTTTGAAATAATTAAATTTTTCAGGTAGCGAATTTATAAACTATTAAATGCCAGATGTGTCAACTTGTAACTTGGGAATGAAATGAATAGTTCTCGTCACTGAAAGATTATCACCTTGGGTGAGACTAATACAGTTGAGCGTCGATTATCTCTCATTTAGCTTTAATATGGACCCATTTTTGTTTCAAACCGATAGTTCATTAGATTGCGCCAAACTAGATACTTAAAATGTTCTTTTTTTAAAAAAAGAAAGAAGGTATTACTCGGGCGACGAAACAAGCGAGTTCACTTAGAGGCCTTTTCACCCTTGAAAATCCACGGCCTCGTGTTTGAACTCGCGAACTTGAATACAACAAACAGTCCGATACGCTAACCCTTAAACCTCCAAAGCCACATACTCTGTGGTAAAAGGATGATCATAAATTTCCATGAGAAAAATGAGAAATCAATGACACTGCAATCGTTTTTTAAAAACACCAATACCTCACGTGGAGCTCAAAGCCGCAATCTTGGCTAACGTTTGGTTTAATTTTTCAGCTTCAGAATTGAAATTATTAAGAGTTCTTGCAATTTACGCATTATAGGATGCCCCTATGTTAAAACTCAATAAACGGAATATTTATAGACTTTTAATAAAATCTTCTCAATTTTAATGAGAGTGATTGTTTGTATGGTTGTATTGCATTGTTTTTAAGGTAGACAAACTTGTTTTTTATATGCAGTTCTTCATTGGTTATACTTTTAAATATTCTCTCGTATCATTTGTTACTTACGTTGTTCCCTTGCTGAGAGTGAGGAATCAGATTGTCAAATAAGATTGTCGATGCAAGACATTTTGCCATAGTTTCTTTGTATGAAATAAGAATAGCGTGAAAACTGAAATTTTTTTTCATTCAAAACTCCACTGTCACCATCCCGATCTGAATCTGCAAGTATTTTTATATCAGGAACACACAGAAGCTCACAAAAGATTATAAACTTCTGGGGAATGTAGGAGGAATGCGATCACGTTTTGCCAAAGAACCTGTATGGGAAATCTAATAAAACAATATTACTAATATTTCATATGCGACTGCTTTGTAGACAACATATCTTGCACTGTTGTTTGACAGGTATCCTAAAACTCGTTGACTCTGTCAGAGCGTGTATCTGCCAAACACCAATGCACGTTAGGTAACCCTCAGGGTCAACCGTTATATGCGCAACTTTGCTACATGGTATTTCTCACCACTCGTTCACTTCGACCCTCTTGATCACCTAGAAGTTTGTAACAATCCTTTTGTTCTGAGACACTGCATTTGTTAAAACTCGTCCCATCTGATGACATCTCGCCGCTAAGTAGGTACATTGTGGGGCTAGCGTATTTGCAGGTGACTGTGCGGCAGGCATTTCGGCGTCGTAGTTTGCTACGTGAAACCGACGCTGTCTGCAAGGCGAACTTCGCAAAGTAGCTCTATTGCCAGGCGGAAACTCCTGTGGCAGCGAGGGTGCAGGCTGCCGCAATAGCGCTTGTTGAGAAATCTTGTGGAAATGGTGAAGAGCATGCAGACGACGTAGCAGGTAGTGACTGTGGTACGAAAACAAATAGAGAAGCGGGGCTGAAGGAGGCTAATGAAGAGAAACGAAGATCCGTTGTGTAGTGGTTAGAGCGCTTCACTTCTATCACTAGGACCGCACTTTAAATGGGAGTGGTTGGTTGATTGCATGATTGATTAGTGAATGCGGGCGTGTCAACTGCTAAGGCCATTAGTTCCGTAAGTGTAGTGCATGTTTTGGCTCGGGAGGTGGCAGTGATCTTTCCCCCAGTGGCCGGTGAGATCCGGGGCAGACCTACCGTCAGCTAGTAAGGTGTTTCCCACCACATATCTTCCAATAGCGGGCTCCACCCCATCCGGGACAAGTTCGAAGTCCCCGACATGTCTCCCAGCATGTGCGGCAGTGTAATGCATGTTAGTGTGTGTGTGTGTGTATGTGTGAGAGAGAGAGAGAGGGGTGGGAGAGGGTAGGACAAGGAAGAGAAAAGAGAGATCGCGCCCGGTCCGTGGCCCGTTTGTTAGGGTACTGTTCCGGCATTCGTCTGGTGTTGATCGGGGAAACCACGGAAAACTATACTGATCAGAGCAGCTGTCCGCTAGAATTCTCCTCCAGACAGCGATAGATCTCGACCGAGCTTTTTTTGCTAGCCCCTAAAATTCTGCCACCGTCGGGATTCGAATTTAGAACCTCCCGATCAGGGTCACTGCAGTGACATCTGTTGATACCCTGAGACAATTCTGCCGGTTTGGAGTGTGTGGTGGACAGTACGGTTTCGCGAACGTATACTCGCTGTTCTCCCGGTTCCCCAACCACTCTTTTCGTAATTACTTCGTAGTCATTGAGCATTCGTCCTTTGCAAAATGTCATTAATCCATGCATGGTATGACCGTCAGGCTTGATTGTCCCGGCTGGGGCCGTGCCATGCTGTTGGGAGATACCTGGTTGGGAAATTCCCGCTAGCTGACATGTAGGCTCTATCATCCAGCGTGTAGAGATCCATCCCAAGATAAAACATGCACTACACTTTCGGGATTTTCTTTCTATTTCTTTTTTTAAATTGATTAGCTACCCTTCCGGATGAAGTCTTTCGGGAATTTTAAGTTTACATTCATGAAAAGAAGATTACGTTCTTGGGATATCCTCTGGCGAATGTGGTACGTATGGAGTTACCCCTCAGTTGTAAATTCAATTTTCATATTGACCTTACCGGTTGACGCTCCCGAAAACACTAATCAATCAAATAAACAATCATCGGGCTTAAACTCCGACATGATAATAAAAATTATCAATTCTAATAATGTGGATGATTTGAGAATGAGGATGTGGATGAGGGGACGAAGTAATGGTGGGTGAGATGATTGACAAAAAAATATAAGAGAAAAATGGAGGAGAGATGCTTAATACAACAAAGATGTGATAACCGGAGCGAAAGTGATCTGAGACAGATAAAAGAGGCGTATTAGCTGATATGTAGATAATAAATGTTCCCACCAGTGAACAAGCGTCTACCCCTTACTACTTTCTGTATAATGTGAATATAAATAATTGTAACTTAACATTTTAAGTTTTTTTTTTTTCAAATAATTCAGTATTGTAGTGACGCCACTTGTTTTATAAGAATCAAAACGTGTAGTTTTCTGATAAAAACTTACTTACAAAGTGTATTCGAAGGAAGAGGCCTGAAACCGCGAGCGGTAGCTCAGTGCATCAACTAATGTCATTGCAGCGCCTCTGACCGGGAGGTCCTAGGTTCCCACTCCCCACGGCGGCAGGATTTTCGACACTAGCTTTTCAGCTAGGTCGAATTCAGCTGCTGTCTGGAGGAGAATTCTAGCGGCCGGCTGCTCTGACCGGTAGTTTTCCGTGGTTTCTCCGATCAACACCAGGCGAATGCCGGAGCAGTACCCTAACAAACAGGCCACGGACCGCGCGCGATCTTTCGAAAGAAATCTTCCTTGTCCTATCTTCTCCCCTTACACACACACTTACACTAACATGCTCTACACTACGACATATTCCGGGAGACCGGTCGGGAGCTTAGAGCTTGTCCCGGCTGGGGCGGTGCCCCGCTGGTGGGAGAGTCCCGGTTAGGGGGAAACCCCTCTAGCCGACGGTAGGTCGGCGCCGGATCTCGCCATCCAGCGGGGGAGATCAACGCCCTCTCTCGAGAAAAAAACACGCACTACACTAACGGGACTAATGACCGAAGCAGATGACGCGCCCGGAAACATGAAAAAATCAATCAACCAAAAGAGGCCTGAAACAAAATACTGAAGTTCAATTCATAACAGCGGAATTTCCATTCACCTACTCCAACTTTTGCAAAATGAGTGATTCAGATTTCCTTTATTCCTTGTTATATTTGTTATATTTTATAATATTATTTCGTGTTATGGAGTAAATAATTTGCGTGTTTCAGAAAATGAATATGTGGTCATTGTTGACTGGTTTGTTGAAAGAGGTACAGCAACTGTAAAAATTGTGGAAACGTTCACGGTGATCTATTTTGCGACCCTGTCAGATCGAAGCGTCAGAACAAGCATCGGTGAATCTTGGGATGGCAGTGACAACAAAACCACAGAAATGGAAGTGTCTTTTGAAATAGATCAGACCAACAAGCAATGATTGGGACATAATCAACTTCATATTTGTTATGACCGCTATATCTTTTCCTTTATATTCTCCACTTCGTTTAAATTAAATATTTAACTCATCTTGGGATACCTTCGTTTCCTTTGATTATCTCCTCTGTATTTCTGTAATATTCACATGTTCATTATCTCATTCAAAAATCCTCCATTCTCCTCCACATCTTTTCTTCTATTATCTCATCTACCTCTCCTCATTTCTTTCTATCGCTTCATTTCCCTCCATTCCGTCTTCTCTCAGCCTCATCTCTCTCCTCATCTTCCTCTTCTCTCATCAAACTTCTTCCCCCAATTCCTCTCCGTTTCTTTATTTTTTTCTTATCATTCTCCCTCCATTATTTCTAATAACCCAACTATTCCTCCATTTATTGTTCTGCAAAATTCTAACAGCTTTCAAAACTATGACACATGTCAAACACTACCTCTTCTCTCCTGACATTTCATTATTCAATATTCTTTTAAAGAACGTTGCTGAATACAGCTAATATGTTAGTTTAATTATTGACTACAAAATAGTATTGTTGCTATTATGTTAATAACGCGTCACATGTTTTGTCTAACCAAATAGGTGGTGACTAAATGGAATTTGTTGCCTGTTTCTATATTGTTACCTCATTCTTGCACCTGTTAATTTTATAAAAATGTCAGATGATAACAATGTAAAAATATGAATTCGGTTGATATTTTATTATATTAGTTTTACTACAAACTGAAAATGTGAAATTACTTTTTCGCGAAACGGTGTGTAGATTGTTATAATAAAATAATATACTGTTTCTGTGTTTTCATTACCGAAATTTAAAATACAGTTCTAATGAAATATTGTGAAAGCGAACTAAATATAATACAATTGGGTACTTTCTCAAAATAATCCAAGAGCTTTCACAGCCTCCAGTACAGCAAGCGCAGCTGCCTCTGTTGTGTTTGCTTTCGTGACAGCCCTCTACGCGATATATCGGGCGGCGGTGGTGAAGACGAAAAGGGGAAAGATACCGCCTGCGGTCCTCAGCAGCCTCCTCCACTGCTGCCAACCGCACGCGCTGCCAACATCCCTTCCAGACAGAATAGCCGCCGGCAGCAAGGGCGCCTCCACTGTGTTTACGCTCTGTCTGTGGAAGATGTGCTGTGCAGAGTAGATGGTTGGTCTCTCCGAAGCTTTCGTGATGTTCCTTAGATTACGTACAATATTAACGTTGCAGCAGTTCGTGATGGTGTACACAGTGCGTCTTTGTGGAGTGTGTTTTCGCTAAGAAGACCAGATTGGTTTTGTACGATTTTTAAAGTAACTTCAGCACAAAACCTCGTAAATGTGCTGCTGCTAGTTTGATAATTATTCCTATCAATACATTAAATGAATTTGAGAGGAAAAATATAAAGTTTTGTAAATAATTCTGTAAATAAGTTGCATAATATGCAACACATTATACAGAAGTACATATTATGTACTTCTCAACACACTTTGTGCTGTTATCAAAGTTACAATCGTGCGTAAGTGGGAAATGGTACGACCTAGACTTTAAAAATAAAACTTTGCAACCACCCTATGTTTCTTAGCTCATAAACTAGAAAATGAGACATTTTTGGCCGTCTATTATATTCTTGAAGAGTTAGCTTTTCCAGAAACCCTTCTCTCTGTAATACGGATTATCACAACAAAGTAGAATTATATTATTATTTCTTTGATCCCGGTGAATAAGCTGATAAGTCATAAACACTTAATTTTAGAGAGCGAAAAACATTGTGTAAATGAATTAAACCAGGGATTAATGGTATTAAAACGAAGGTGATATTCAAACAAAAGTATTTTAGTGTAGGTTTTGTTTGAATATCATTAATCCCTTATATATAGCATTAGTTTAAAGCTGTTTTTGCTCCAATGTAAAATTAAGTTTTTTTTAACTTATCAGCTTATTCACCGAGGTCAAAGATTTATTAATTAATCTTTGACACCAATGGAGATATGACGATGAAAAGTTGTGAAGCTTAGCGTCACATCTCCCAAGATTTCTCTCACTCACTCCCGTCTGCATACGAGGGCGTAGGGGCCAGGGGAGAAAAGACCGTGATCATCCGGAAGCAGGGCGACATCTCATGTCCGGTGTCGAAGTCCAGAGTCCGCCGGCACGAACGACCTGCCTCTCGGAGCGGCTCCGTCGTTTGCGAGATACGGCTTCGCGTGGCTTTTCATGTAAGTTTAACAAGGCCCGAATGCGCCTGTCCGACCGGCCCGGAATCCAGGGCACAGTGGACACGTTCACCAAGTGACTGTACACAACTCTCTCTCTCCCTCGATCTTTCTGTGTGTTTTCTATTCGCCCTTCCGGACTCCTTTCTATTCTCTCTTCCAGACTCTTCTAGCCTCAATCACCCTCTCTCTCCCTCGCCTTCTCTCTCATCTTTCTAGCCTTCCCCCACTCTCTTTCGCCATCCTTCTCTCTTTTGCTTTCCATTTATATCGCCTTCTCTCTCTCTCTCTCGACTTCTCTCTCTCGCCTTCTCTCTCTCGCCTTATCTCTCTTGCCTTCTCTCTCATGCTTTCTCTCTCTTGCCTTCTCTCTCTTGCCTTCTCTCTCTTGCCTTCTCTCTCTTGCCTTCTCTCTCTTGCCTTCTCTCTCTTGCCTTCTCTCTCTTGCCTTCTCTCTCTTGCCTTCTCTCTCTTGCCTTCTCTCTCTTGCCTTCTCTCTCTTGCCTTCTCTCTCTTGCCTTCTCTCTCTTGCCTTCTCTCTCTTGCCTTCTCTCTCTTGCCTTCTCTCTCTGTCGCCTTTTCTCTCTCTGTCGCCTTTTCTCTCTCTGTCACCTTTTCTCTCTCTGTCACCTTTTCTCTCTCTGTCACCTTTTCTCTCTCTGTCACCTTTTCTCTCTCTGTCACCTTTTCTCTCTCTGTCACCTTTTCTCTCTGTCACCTTTTTTCTCTCTCTCTCTGTTGCCTTTTCTCTCTCTCTCTCTGTCGGCTGCTCTCTCTCTCTCTGTCGGCTGCTCTCTCTCTCTCTGTCAGCTGTTCTCTCTCCATCTCTTGCCTTTTCTCTCTCGCCTTCTCTCTTTTTCGCCTTCTCTCTTTTTCGCCTTCTCTCTTTTTCGCCTTCTCTCTTTTTCGCCTTCTCTCTTTTTCGCCTTCTCTCTTTTTCGCCTTCTCTCTTTTTCGCCTTCTCTCTTTTTCGCCTTCCCTCTCTCGCCTTCTCTCTCCCGCCTTCTCTATATTTTTCTCTCTCTCTCTGTCTTTCTTGCCTTCTCACCATTGTAGTTTTCCTCTCACGCCTTGTCTCGTTCACTTTCTTACCCTTTCTCTCGGTCCGCCTTCATATTACGGAGAAAAGAGCTGAGGAAAACGTGATCGCTCCATCCTGTCACTTCCCTTTTATAAAATAATTGGGCTCCTGCAGCTGGTACGAGTTATATCTTTTCGAGTGCATGCTTTGTCGTTTAGAAAACGTCACAATATCTTTAGAGACAGACGGTAGAAGTTATATATGAAAGAGTTTCTGTTGGCGTGAAATGTAGTGCAATATTTTAAAGCCATATAGAAATGGTGATTATTGGATAGGCTTGACCTACGTTAAAAATGAATTTTTTTGTTATTCATATGTAGATTGTCGACGTACGAGACATTTTATGGTCTTGCCACCTCATTGCACTACGACTTGTCAGAATTGTTTTCGAAGTTATCTTTTCGTAGACACATATTTTTAAGCAATTTATTAATACCTCTTCAAGAGTTACTGATTTCTTTAAAAAGTATCCACGTAGTGTCTTGCAAACAATAAAAGTAATATGTGAAAGTTTAAACGTGAACATATTGGGTAGGAAGATAAGACATACGTCCTTCAAATAAAAATACGTTTGTTCCAAATTGTTCTAAACAAATTCAATCCAAAACACATATTGCACTGTTACTTCCTTTTTTGACATAACAGAAATATTACTTTCAATCTAGCAGCAAGATTGCATGTGACACGATTCAGAGAACTCTAGGGAATATACATATCTCGTAAATCCTGGACCATATCCAGGAACCAGGAATAACACCAACAATTGAAAAAATGAGGTTCTTTATAAGATCCGAAAGGTGCAACTTCTTTTTTTAACCCCAATACACAGAATTCTAAACTGACATTTTGTCTTCGTCGGCTGCTGAAGTAATTTAACAGCTGTCTTTACAGTTAAAAATTGTTGCAGCAGTTTATGCAATCATTATATCAAAGATATTTATAATAATTTTAATTTTGTGAACACAGGATATTTTAGAATATACTTCGTAGACTTTTAGAGTTTGTAGGGGGATAAGAAATGATAATATTTCGCCAATGTACATATGGGCGGAAATTGCATATAATGAAGTTACACGCCACTTTTGCTCTTGATATACCCATATGTGCATGTGCTCGGCAGGAGCATGAAGTATCCTGAACGATGATAGAATGATACCTACCGAACATCCCTGCACAAAGAGTTGCCTAAAAATTATGAAAAAACGGTAACTCCATTGTACAAAACAGGTATAACTCCATTATACGAAATTTCCCCCTACATCTTCAACCCCCTTACGTATCCTAGCAGTTTGCAACAATAATTTTAAGAATTGTTTCTTTACTGATAGTTTCAGTATTGCCATCTAGAATATACCATGCAGTTATTTTATACAGCCATGAAGAAAAAAGTGATTTCAAATTTTAAAAAAACATATTTGCGTAGATAGTTATAAATACTTTTTTATTTGAAATTAGTGCATCTGGTAATGCTTTGTTATTGCATTGTATTACACTTCACACGATCACGCTACTGGTCAAGTAATTGTTTTAATCACGTTTTATGCTACGCTGTGTAAACAGTTTTAAAAATAAAAAAAACTTTCGTGTGAGTATGAGGTAGTTCTATGTCCTGGTTTTGATATGGTTGTCAAGTATCTTATTGTTAAAGCGTTCTCCCTCAGGTTCGAGAATGCATTTGCTGTGTCACTGTCTTGCAGAAATTTGATTTACTTGTCCGAGATAACGTTCAAGTAATAATTCCGGCCGATATTTCACAATCGCAGTCGCATAAAATGTTACGAAGACGTGCTTGATACTCGAGAGAGCGGTGAATTGCGTAGAGTTGTTCAGAGGTATTTGAGTTAGCATAAAATCATAAAAAACACCACCATGCTGCATCTATGTGCGAAAAACATAGAGATAATCCCATTGTACTATGCCTATATTCTTCGCGCATGTGCAAGCAATAAGTTGACAAAGATTTATCGCAATCGAATGAAGGGTACGGTAGTGTATAAAATGCGAACAAATTGATTTTGTATATTAGATCAATTTCTTTGTGGTTGTCTAAAACAAAAAGAACAAATATTTTAGTTTGAAATTATTTTTTTATTCATTTATTTTTTATTTATTTGCAGTTGCATCAACTACGTAGGTTGTTAGCGATAACTTAGCATCATTAACATGCATAAAACGTTGTGTACATTAACAATTAGATATAATGAAATTACATCGTGAAAAACATGAAATTTTGTCATGAAATAAGTTACATTGTTCAGGGATGTTGCTTCATTGAAATTCAATTGCAATACCAAAAGTAATGAACGATCGTCGTGCACTGTGACAGAAGCTCGAATTAACAAAATATATAATTAAGAATATTACAATTTTCACAAAATTTTATTAATTGGTTCTGATATTCGGTCAAATACATTGAGGTATCTAAGCTTTATTCAGTTTCATAGATTGTCTTTGATGACTTTATTTAGGGTAGTTTTCTGTAATGCGGTCTGTTAAAGCAGTGTTACAAATAGTAATTATTGTGAACTACCCAGTACGCTGTGGGGTGACCTCAGGCCGACCCACTGTTCGCTAGCCGGCCGTGCGGCCGCGGATTGGACGAGGGCAGGGGTGGGGGGTGGGGACGGGGTACGGGGAAGCGTTCTTCCGCCTCGGCGACGCGGAATCCACAGCAGCCGCCGCTCCGGAATTTCTCAATTCCTTGCTCCCCCCTCCCCCTCGACCCGTGCTGCTCCACCGCAGTCGCTGCCGCGGGAGGCCCCGCCCGTGTCTGCTGTGATTGCGTCGCCCTCCTCACCGCCTGCCGCCTCGGCCGCCGCGGCACGGTACACTGCGTTTGATCACGTTGCCGTGAGTCCACGCTTAAATTACGTCTGCTCGGTTTCGCTTTTGAAAAATTCGGTTGCTCTCTTTTTTTCCGGGATGCTGACCTCTTGCCGGGTCAGTGTTTCTGCTGGTAAGGTCTCTGGACGGATTTCTCGTTTTATTAGAGGTATATTTGTACCTCATTTTCTTAATGTTAGACTAAAATTGAGAGAGACCAATACATATATATATATATATATATATATATATATATATATATATATATATATATACACACATTGGTCTTTAGTTTAACTCGCAACCCATGTTTGGAAGCACTTTTCTTCATTTGTCAATTTGACAACCGTGTGTCTTTGCATCCTTTCAAGACAACCGTGGCTAGCACGTCCAGGCAGCTGACATAAACTGCATTTTGATGACAGTCGGGTCATAAACTACATTTTGAGAACAACTTCTCTGTTTAGGCGGGAAAGTACGTGGTTCACACTCCGAAATCTTTTCCGCGCTATTGAGGTTGGGTGGGGTGCGGTGGGCAGAGGCATAAGCGGGCAAACAAAACGGCCCTTTACGCGATTCTGTCCAGTTTGCTTAAGATATAATACTGAAGATATGGCGGGCCCTGCCCATGTCTACCGTAATTGCGTCGACCTCCTCACTGCTTGCCGCTTCGGTTGGCGGCACACGGTACACTGCGTTTGATCACGTTCCCTTAAGTCCGCGCTTAAATTACGTCTGCTCGGATTCGCTTTCGAAAAATTCTGTTTGAAAAATTTGTCTTTTTTTCTGAATGCTGACCTCTTGTCGGGTCAGTAAGGTCTCTGGACGGATTTCTAGTTTTACTAGAGTTATAGTTGTACCTCATTTTGTTAATGTTCGGCTAATATTGAGAGAAGGCGCATTCCATATTTTTTTCCTGCTTAGGGGGCAGGTACGCGGCTCATACGCCGAAATCTTTTCGCGCTGAGCAGGGTGGTTAGAGCAAGGTCTGCAGAGACATGAGCGGGCAAACAAAACGTCTGTTTAAGTGATTTTGTCCAGTTTGTTTAAGATACAAAACTGTAATACTGAAGGTGAGCAACAAAGGATTATTGTGCAATAAAAATGAAATAAAAAATTCAATTGTGCAATAAATAATTATTATTAAGAATTATTATTATTATTATTATTATTATTATTATTATTATTATTATTATTATTATTATTATTATTGAAATGTGGAGGGATTGCGACCGTGTGGGCTGTGATTCTGTGCCCTCCCCACCGCCTGCTGCCTCAGTTCCAGTGGCACGGTACACTGCGTTTGATCACGTTGCCGTAAGTCAGCGCTTAAATTACGTCTGCCTGGTTTCGCTTTCGAAAAATTGTGTTGCTCTCTTTTTTTCGGGATGCTGACCTCTTGTCGGGTCACTGTTTCTGTTGGAACAGGCTCTGAATATCTCGGTTTATTAGAGGTACGTCTGTACATGATTTTGTTCATGTTAGGCTTAACCGTCTAATTTGAAAACTTTTTAACAAATGAAGGAGCAGCAGAAGTACGCATGCTCACTGTGTTAATAGTTTTTAATATTGTAAATAATGTTAACATTTTAGTATAGGTGTAATTGTATTCCAACCCTATTTTAAAAATAAAGATGTCTGAAGATGGCTATATGGTTTAGTCGAAACGTTACGTCACTCAAAACTACATGTGAATGTAATTTAATCACAATGAAGTACAATAATAAATACATCTGAATGTCTAAAATTTCAAGTGAAAGTGTTTATATCAATAAATAAACTATAGACATTCATTAAAGATGAAACAAATTAGTTGTTGTTTTTTTTACTTTCTCGCTTTACGAAGTTCTTCTTAAGAAGAGAAAGTTACGTAATCTTGCGCCGGAAAACCGTGATATTTTTTTATTCTTCATATCGTGAATATATAGAACCTTCATATCTTTTCTAAAGCTACATCCCGCACATACTTATTTTTTGGCAAGCATCCTTACTGCTCGAAATTGTAACATATGTCAACATTTCAATTCAGTTTTCAACCATATTGATTCATGTGGGTGGGATGTTTTCCCACGAGGTGTAAGAGTTTCAGTATGTCGCACATTATTATTAAATTGTTTTGCAATATTCTGACCTCTTGTCGTTCGTTCTTGTTCTCACTGTTTCTCTCAATACTGACCCTGCGCTTCCCCAAATTTTTGAAACAACCTCTTCTCTCATTTGTCATATTTGTTCATTATTGATGGAGCATTAGTTGCTTCTAATAGTTCCCTCTGCAGCGACTGCAAATCGGAGAATATTATAAATATGGCAAGTCTTATAAACCTAACAGTATTATATATATATATATATATATATATATATATATATATATATATATATATATATCTTTGACCTCGGTCCATAAGCTGATAAGTAAAAAAAAATTTGCAGGAGAGCAAAAAAGCTTGAAGCTGAAGCTGTAAATCAGGGATTAATAATACTCAAACCAAACCGACACACAGATAGTTTCATTTGAATATCACCTTCGTTTGATTATCATTAAACCCTGATTTTATTCAGTTATAAGTTGTTTTTTGCTCTCCTGTAAAAGTAAGTGTTTATGACTTATCACAGAGATCAAAGATATATGTACACATGTGTATATGTATGTATATGTATACATGCATATGAATGTATATGTATGTATATTTATATATGTATAAATATTTCTCACGTGTACCTTCTCTACTTTCTTTTTCATTCTTCTCAACACTTTTGAATTTACTCTGTCTCTCGCTGAGCGTTTTTTGAGACCTTTCTGTCATTATTGCGTGTTGCGCCACCTGCTAATAATTGACGGTGCCGCCATCTGGCCGGCGTGCTCGGGAACTGTTTGATGCATTAATCAAACGCTCGTCGACAGTTCTCGACAGAACGCGACAAACATGGACGTTCGTCGCAATCAATAGGAGCGCAACACGGTAATAACGCAGAATATTCAAGAAGTAAAAGCGATTAAAGCATAATTGATTGTTGAATCAGATGCAATATCAGATTATGGTTTTGAGACCCAGACAGTAGTCAATTAGAATTTCCATGCAAAGGAATGAAGTAATATCTGGAAATTCATTTCAAGGACGGAAATGGGTTTATCATAAAAGTATTTTATTTTATTCAGAAGGCTAAGACGCTTCTAAATTGTCAATAATATTCTGTTAGAGTACGTTTTTATCACCCATTGGTGTTAGAAAAGTTCTTATCTACTCTCTTATGCGCTCTTGCAGGCAATAGGCATCTAATCCGCTACTACCAGTTGAAGTAGTTTATTATACGGCTCAAAGAATGGGCTTCTGTGCTATTCTAAATTCTAGCTTCTTGTTTTCATGCTACGTTCCATTTTGCAGATACTTTTGTTAGTTCATGCAAACGTCATACAGTTGTTTAAGTTTCGTGCCTAACAGTTCTACACAAGAAGCGTCCACTCCTTCTCTCAATTCTCAGTATCACAAACACTTCTCGACTATATTAGATACGTAAGATATATCGTATTTTTAAATCGTATTTATGAAAAATAATGGAATAAAATAAAACAAATATTACACATGACGATTAAGATACTTTACCTACTACAGAAAGACACTCGTTTCCTTCGTTGCTCGCGAGGTAATAACTTCCTCTCGTAAATAAAATATATCTTTATCGTATAGTATAATAAATTACTATGTCTGCCTTCTTCACCCGTGTTATCCTACCTCTCCCATCTCACATCAATCGCATCATACCGAGCGGGCCTAGGTTGGAGCCCTGACGGTGGGTCAAGATCTGTCGCTGTCTGAAGGAGATTCCTAACGGCCGGCTGCTCTGATCACTAATTTTCTGTGCTTTCTCCGATCAACACCAGGTGAATGCCGGAGCTGTACCCTAACAAACGGGCCATCTTTCTTTCCCATTCCTTGTCTATTCCTGCCCTTTCTTACACACACTTACACTTACATGAGCCCACACATGCCGAGAGACCAGTCGGAAGCTAAGAGCTTGCCCCGACTGGGGCGGTGTCCCGCTGGTGGGAGATAGATGGTTGAAGAAAATCTCCGCTAACGAACGGTAGGTCGGCGCCGGATCTCGGCATCCAGTGAGGTGTGATAACCGACCCCTCCAGAAGAAAGAAAACGTGCACTACACTTAGCGGACTAATGACCTTACTAGTTGACACGCCCGGAATCACTATCAATCAATCAATTAATCACCACTGTGTGTCCCTCGATGCATCAACCGCGCCACACACAGCTCTGTCTCGCCTCGCTCCGACTCGCTCCGTATCACCCCGCCCGACGCCTTGTCATCCCTCGCCTGCACTTGCCTCGCGCCGTCTCGATTTGAACTTTCTCCCACTTTCCTCACTACGCCTCGCCCCGGTTCCGTGTCTCGCTTCACCCCACCTTCACTCCGCTTCCCCACATCACACTCCGACTCGCCAAGTCTCATCCTGCCTCATGCCGCCCTGTCTCGCCTCTCCCCGCCTCTCGCCTAGCCTGGTCTTCCTGCCCCTCGCTTACTCCGTCTAACCCCATCCCACCCGCCACACTCCACCCCGCCCGCCACGCCTCTTCTCGCCTCGTGCTCTCTGAGTCAACGTTGTCTGATCGGGCGGTCCTAGATTTAGTCCCGACAATGGCGACTGATTGATTGATTGTTAGTGATTCCGGGCGCATCAAGTATTGAGGCCATTAGTCCCGTTAGTGTAGAGCACGTTTTTTCATTCCTCATACTTGTCCTATCATACACTTACATGCACTACACAACCTCACACATCTCAAGACAAGTCGAAACTTAGTGCTTGTCCCGGCTGAGATTGATGGATTGATTGATTGATTTTTTCGTGTTTCCGGGCGCGTCAACTGCTTTGGTCATTAGTCCCGTTAGTGTAGTGCATGTTTTTCTCGGGAGATGGCGATGATCTTCTCCACTGGACGGCGAGATCCAGCACCGACCTTACTGTCGACTAGCGGGGTTTTCCACCACCAGTATCTCCACCAACGAGGCACCTCCCCATCCGGGACAAGCTTTAAGCTCCCGAGCGGTCTCCCGGCATGTGTGGTAGTGTAGTGCTTGTTAGTGTGTGTGTAAGGGGTGAGGATAGGACAAGGAAGAGGAAGGAAAGATCGCGCGCTGTCTGGGGTCCATTTGTTACGGTACTGCTCCGGCATTCGTCTGGTGTTGATGGGAGAAACCACGTAAAACTACCGTTCAGAGCAGCCGGCCGCCAAGATTCTCCTCCAGACAGTGACTGAATTCGACCTAGCTGAGAAAGCTGGTGTCGAAAATTCTGCCACCGTCAGTACTCGAACTTACGACCTCCCGGTTAGAGGCACTGCAGTGACATCAGTTGATGCACTGAGCCACCGCTCCCGGTGTCAACAGCGAGTTTTCGTCACTATTTATGTAGCTAGGTCGAATTAAGCCAGAGTCTGGTGGAGAATGTAGCTGTCGGCTGCGTTGATCGGTAGTTTTCTATGGTTTCTCCAAACAGTGTCAAATGAATGCCGGATGCAGTTCCCTAAGAAACGGGCCACGGACCGCGCACGATAATTCCTTCCTCTTCTTTATCCTATCCTCTCTCCTTACTCACACACACACACATGCCTTACACTAACACATTTATCTGGAGACCAATCTGGAGATTAGAACTTGTCCCGAGTGGAACGATGTTTGGATGGGGGACATCTGACGAGAATCCACTGCAAACTGCTGTGTAGGTCGGCGCCGGATCTCATCATTCGGCTAAGGACATCGGTATCTCTAAGTAAACAAAAACACTCTCGGATTTAAAGGGAGTGATGACCATAGCACTTCACGTACCCGTAAACAGCAATGAATGCATGAATGCATTTATCAATGAATTAACGAATTAATAAATGAAATGAATGAGTGAATGGATGGATGGATGGATTGATGAACGGATGAAGGGATGAACGGATGAACGGATGAACGAATGAACGAATGAATGAATTTAATTAATTAATTAATAAAAAATGCATTAATGAATAAATTAATCGGTCACTTAATGAATCGTCTCACATTATCTCGCTGCGATTCATTGATGCGCATCTCCATACCGTTTGTTCCCGCATCTCTCACTTCCGCTTCTTCCACCCCGCCTCTTTAACTTTACTTCTTCTTCTACTTCGTCCGATCCCTCCGCTTCACACCTCATTTCGCCTCTGCCCGCCCCTCCCCCCGCCTGCCATTACATCGCGCCATGCTTCGATATCTATATTGCTTTTCCTAGTCTTCATTTCCCGTCATTTAGCTTATGCCCTGCCAACCTCATTTCATCTTTAGACGTAGCTCCGTTCTTCTGAAGTTGTACCCAAGGCAGAAAGTGCACCTCGAGTCTGAGTCCCTCTCCCAGAGAAGCGGCTCGCAGAACAGCAAACTCCATGCGACACGAATTAATTAATTAATTAATGCATTAATGAATAAATTAATCGGTCACTTAATGAATCATCTCACGTCATCTCTCTGCGATTCACTGAATCGTATCTCCTTACCGTTTGTTCCCGCATCTCTCACTTCTGCTTCTTCCACCCCGCCTCTTTAACTTTACTTCTTCTTCTACTTCCTCCGACCCCTCCGCTTCACACCTCATTTCACCTCTGCCCGCCCCTCCCCCAGCCTGCCATTACATCGCGCCATGCTTCGATATCTATATCGCTTTTCCTAGTCTTCATTTCCCGTCATTTTCCTCTCACCCTGCGAACCTCATTTCATCTTTAGACGTAGCTTCGTTCTTCTGAAGTTGTACCCAAGGCAGAAAGTGCACCTCGAGTCTGAGTCCCTCTCCCAGAGAAGCGGCTCGCAGAACAGCAAACTCCGTGCGACACGAATTGAAACATCGTCTGCAGATTAGAGAACGCGTCAGAAGGAGCAGCGTAGGATCTAATGATTCCGTAACAATGCTCAAGCTCATTAACGCAGAGGCATTAACTTCCTTCATCGTAGAGAAGAAATGACGTTGCTCTGGCTAGGACAGTAGTTTGGAACTGTAATACGTCTAGGCCAAGAACTAGGGATAAATGGATGTTGAACATCTTCCATTAGAGAATTGAACGAAGGAATTAACCAAATAAAAGGAAATGTTGGGCTTCTTTCACCTCTACGTCTATCACCCCACCTGTGGCCTCCCACCGTCTCGCCCCATCAAATTTCGCTCCACCTCTCTCCTTCGATCTGTTTTGCCATGATTCGCCTAAAACTGTTTAGCTCCTTTCCACGGCTCTACTGTCCTACCTTTCCATTTCCATCATCCACCCGTCTCCTGCAGGTCCCATTTCGTCTCTGTGCCTTGGTGCTACTCTTCCGAAGTTGTGCTCACGCCAGAGTGCACTGTTCTATCTAAGGTTCTCTCTCGGAGAAGTTGCTCTCCAAACAGCAAACTCCTTGCGACGCGCTAACGAAAATGTCTTCTGCGCATTGGAGAGCAAAAGATGAGGAACAGCTTGCAAACTAATGCATCCACAACTGTCTTCCCGCTCTTTAAGACCAGCCAATTTATTTCATCCTATAGGAGGAACGTCGTGGTAGACTTGTTGGAAAAGTGGTTATCAAAAGTACGTCTACTTCTGGGGTAGTTAGTACGCTGATAGGCGCACATCCGCAACTTCCCTTTCAGAATAGGAACGAGAAATTAAATTATATGAAAATATTAAGCGATCTTGGAGGTTGAAAGTAATTTATATTTCCCCGATATGGTTATTAACCCGTATGCAGGTAAGACCGATGATGTGGCTGTTAATTTGAAGTCTCCGATCAGACATTTAGGAAAAGAAGAGAGGGCGAGTTGAAAGAAGAAAAAGAAGAATGAGAAGAGCCATAAAATTTCGAAAAGGGGAAGACTTAAAAATGAAAAACGTCGTAGTCCTCGAAATATAATAGCGTTAGGATTGAAAAAACAAGGATTTGGAAGAGACCTCATAGAAAGATGATAATTGTGAAGTATAAGTAAGTGGAGGTAGTGCTACACTGATTTGTGAACTTTCAGTTCTAACCAGGGGACACCACGAGAGGGAAGTTCACTACAGGTAGAAAGAAAGAACCAAGGAGGCGTAACTAGCGAATGACTAACTTGTTGATGAGAATTAGAAGAAAACATTTAGTCTGTCACCCCTGCGTCGTCCTGGCTATCCACCCGTCCAATTCTCAACTTCATTCACCGCCCCCGCCCCGTTTTCTATTTCGGTGCGCTATGCGCAGACCCTCCTATCGTTTTTTTTCTCTCGCCCCCATTCTCCATCTTTCCTTTTCCCAGCGTTTGCTCCTCACCGGGGCCCGCAGGTTCCATTTCATTTCTACGCGTGAGCAGCCCTCTCGACATTTCTTGATCCTGAAGGAGAAGCGTCACGTCAGACTGGGTGGAGTAGGGCAAACAAACCGAGGTTCGTCTACTTCAGTTGTATGCGATAGGATTGTAACGTTACGTGAACAATTTCTATGAGATAATTGGAAGAAGATATTAACCCCTGAAATGAAAATTTTAAGCACATTCCATTCTTTAAATTTTTTAATATCAATAATCAGATACAATTTTTTTGTTGTGATGGATTTACAAAGTTGAGTTTGTTTATCGCAATTATTGCATATGTAATTTTAAAATGTTTTCAATATTTTTCTTCCTGAAACTTTTAATATTTCTCATGAACATTAAAAATGATATTTTCAATAAATAAAAAAATTTTTAATAATTTGGGCAGATTATATTCAAACCTGCCATATAAGGAAATATCATTATGCAGATACCGCAAGCTTTTCTCATCAGTTAGATGTACAAACTTTTAATATTTACAGCTATTGTGGCAGGAGATCGCGTATTCAAAAAGGCATTGAATTGGTCAAACTGTTGTGAGAAAAACGCCCATGATACACAGCTTCAGTTCCATGAACAGAATTAAGTATTTGGATCTGGAAACTCATCGTTTAATACACACCACGATGCAACAAGAGAGATATAGGATTGCTTGTAACTCAATAGCGACACCAACTAGTATTCGCAAACTGAATCACCTATAATACTTAATATTGTTTTTTATTAAATAAAAAATCACTTTACAACTCCCTTGTAGTTCCTCTTCATAAAAGACACCATCAGCTTAGAAGTTAATTTTGTTTTAAGTCCGCTTTCACATGTTCCATATTCGTCCTTTTCTGTGTACGTTATTGTGTAGCAAAAGTAAGTGCTATATGGAATGCTAGTGTCAAAAGTCCATTGAAAAGTAAGAACATTTTATACAGACATTTCCTTTTGACATGTTATCGCCACGAAAATATTTCCCCCAGATGTCTCCAAGCGCAAAAGCTTGAGTAAGTGTGTGAGTGAGTTATTCACTGACGCTGTAACCTCTAATCTCCCTATTGGTCTCCCGACATGTGTGGTAGTGTAGTGCATGCAAGGGTGTGTGTGTGTGTAGGTATATGTAAGCGGGGTGGAGAGGCTAAAGAGATCGCGTCCGGTCTTTGGTCCATTTGTTACATCTTCCACACTACTCAGGTATCGATGAGATAAACCACGGCGAGCTACCCAAAAGAGCAGCCGGTCACTAGAATTATTCTCCAGTGAGTGATTGAATTCGACCCGGTTATCTACATCCACCGAGTCAAAAACCCACCCCTATAGGGACTCGAATACTTGGAATTTTAGACCAGCGACACTTCAGAGGCAACTGATGTTGCTAATGAGACACCGCAACAGATTAGGATGAGTTTGAACAGTTCAATATTTCCCTTTTTATAACATATAACGTTGGGACTACGCAGAGAATGAAGTGAAAAGGTACAACGTGAGTTATAGTTTTGTTTTCTAGTTTTTTAGTTGTACAAGCGTGTTCATTCTCATGGGACAGGAAAGCAATAGTAACTACAGCGACAGCTGCATGTGCCATGTCAAAACGGTGTTAAATGAGGAAACGTTCAGTTAATGCAAACTAGTTCCGGAAAGCGTCACCATGGGCGTGGTAGTCAATCTAAATGAAAACACGCTTGATACTTCATTTTTTAGTACAGATTACAGTCAATGTGGTTCACACCTCTTTTCTGTACTTCGAAAATGTAACCGTGTAAAGTGGTTTTTAAATAAGATGTTTTATGCTTTGTTATTGCAGGTATTGTTATGCTTTGTATTCGTGAAAACGTGTGAAACTGACAACAACGACTCTTCATGGAAACATTTCTGCGGTGATTCCAGAATTCTGGTATGATTGTATAAATTCCTTTATTTAGAAAATTTATTTTCCTATGTACTAAAGAACTTTCTATAATATTTTCAAATAATGCGGAGGTTACAACTGTTGTGTTGAAGAGTTGGTGTTTTTACACGTACACTTTTTCTCGACATCCGAAAATGTATTTACAGATGTTACTTGACTACATCTAATGACGATGGTTCAGTGATCGAAGTGCTATTAGTGCAATGAAATTAGTTTAATAATATCAATACAATGAAAATATGCGTTATGCTATAATATCAACACATTAAAAACGTCGGTAAAAAATCCAACTGAATTGTTTCCAGATACTGTTAGTAGAGATCAGTATTTTGTACTGTTATCCCCATTCCGCCTCTAGAATGGCTCATGGACAGAGTACTAGCTTCTTGTGATGTGATCCCCGCTTCCCGGTCGAAGCAAAAATAGAGTCGTAGCTTTCCTTTAAAATCGTCTGAGTTTCCGTGGCCGTGACGAAGAAAAGCTGAGGCAGGCGGAGTTTGCTAGTTACGATGAAAGGAAATTCCCACATGCTATTTAAACTAGCCCCAGGCATTTCGGATACGGATAGGTAGCCGGAAAAGTCGGACAATCGACCCAAAATAACAAATAAATACATCCCCATTCCGAAGTATTCTTCCCATGGCACCAGGAGCGGTTGCTCAGTGCATCAACTGATCTCACGGCAGCGTTCAACACCAGGCGAATGCCGGAGCAGTACCATAACAAAACGGGCCACGGACCGCGCGCGATCTTTCCTTCCTCTTCTTTATCCTATCCTCTCCCATAACACGCACACACTTACACTAACATGCACTACACTACCACACATGCCGGGAGATCGGTCGGGAGCTTACAGCTTGTTCCGGCTGGGGCGGTGCCCCGTTGGTGGGAGAGTCCTGGTTAGGGGGAAACCCCACTAGCCGACGGTAGGTTGATGCCGGATCTGGCCATCCAGCGGGGAAGATCACCGCTATCTCCCGAGGAAAACATGCACTACACTTACGGGATTAATAACCTAAGCTGTTGACGCACCCGAAATCACTAACCAACCAACCAACCAAATTTTCCCATGGCTGTCCGAAGTCTTCATGAGTACACGCACGTGACTTGCGTCTCTGTCGTCAACACGGCCTTTGCCGCACCCGAGCCAACTTCTGCCATCCCCCTCCGAGCAAGAAGCTCCCGCGTCACCCGCAAGGGGTCCACACCATCTGTTATGACAGCTCCACAGTCGGTTCCCCGCTTCGCTTTTGAGGTTTCTTCAGAAAGAAGCTCGATGTTCTCTCGTATAACTTCTGTGTTCCTTGCTACTCGACAGACGTCATAAAAATGTGGCATGTCTGCTTCTGTTTACGTCTGATACGTGGTTAATTCGGGAATTAGCCAGTTCATTTGCACATTACTCAGATGGTTTGGACAAACATAATTAAATGACGATGAACGGATCATTTCAACCATTGCCTGCCTAATGTTGGTATCAACCACACGGCTGTGCCTAACGCAAGATGGTTGTTCGAGAGGGAGGCATATTTTCTGATTGGGAGAAGTATTTTGGCAGATAGGAGTAAATTCATTACAATTTATACGTGTCACAAACTCGGACTGTTTTATGTAAGTAGGAAAAAAACGGTTTTCTAAAGCGTAGCCCGAACACTTCTCAACCCGGAACCGAGTCCACAACTCGGAAATGTGTGGCAAAGCCTCAACTGCCGTATACAGTGAGTTGGAACTCTAAATTGCACACCTTGTTTCTTACTAGATTTAGAATCTTCTCGTCAGCAGTCTGATTCATATTTATCACAAAATAACTGCTATTATTTGCCACCGTAACGTGCTTACATTTTCTAAGTTGAGTTGTCTAATGGGGGACTTCGTTCGGTTGAAGTCCAGAGTATGCTTTGGAGCTACGAACTTGATCTACCTTTTTGGGACCGATTAAATCGAGAATTAGCCACATTCGAACGTTACATGCCTATGTGTTTGAAAAACATTACTTTTCATACCCACAATTATATTTGCTTCCTGACTCGTGCGTTACTAGCAACTCCATTTCGCGTTTCAGGTTACCTTCTTTAGAGAGAGTTTCAATGTTACTATGTTGAAATCGAACTATACATTTGAAAAAATTAACTACTTTGAATTTAAAAGTTTGGTTTAAAGTTACCTGTAACGATTTACAAACAACGTTCCTCCTCATATTTAAATTTATACAGGATACTCCGCAAAATTGAAGAATACGTTTATGTTTTATGTATTTTAAATACTTCAGACTGCAGATGACTCTAAAACGATGCAATTAGTGAAACATGCTGTATTATAAAGGCATATGTCTAGAAATAATATTGATTTGCGTATTGCGTTCTGAAGGTCAATGCTGGAAACTGGTGCACCGTTTGGTTCCGTTTTAAACGCGTTCTATTCTTCTTAAAAAAATATTTTTAATCCGGTGGCCAGCGGCAGAAAAGAGCTCTTGAACAAATTGACGGAAACTGAATTTTCCAAAAAGTATCACACACGCTGCTCAAGAACAATATGTAAATTACTTTCCTACTCTACCGCCATAAATTAAATATTTTAACAAAAACAGTGTTAAAGTATACTGCACTAACGGAGTATAATAATATGTACAATATGGGAGAGTTAGGTTAACTGGACCGGTTAGGTTAAGTGGTCCATGCTTTTAAATGTTGGTTGGAAGTGAATCCTGCTTTTTCCACTGGATGGCATTCGTAGAATGACAGGGCTGTAATCTAAGCCACGTCCATAAGTTGCAGGTCTTCATTGTTGAGTACAGTAAGGAATGTTTTTCTGGAAGGTCAGAAGTACTTTCTACCACTCACAATAATACGTCGCGACTTGTATGTTTTTGAGCATATAAAGAAAATATGTGCTGTGGGGTTAAGTAGACCGCCGCGGCGGTAAGTTAGGTTAAGTGGAACGTTCCAGTTACCCCCATTATTTCTTTCGAAAGTAGTATTTGGAGATTTGCAACTAATAGTGATATCAGTTGATGCCCTGAGTAATCTCTCCCAGACCAACCAAAATGCTTTTGTTTCAACAGTAGGTATTGTTACAAAGTTTTCGTGACATCTGAAGGATGGGGGGGGGGGCAATATTTAAAGACATCATTTATTTTAACATGAATTTGGAAGAATACAATCTTCACTAAGCATTTTCTCCATTTATGTGTAGAAAAAGGTTATGACAATGCGTAGAAGAATGTTGTTTTTCTTTCATTAAAACGACAATGTTGTTTTGACAGTTTATTTCAATTTGCGATCCACTTTATCTTACCGGTTAGGTTAACTGGTCCTATTGCAAATGTATAAAACATTCCATATTTGACAACAACTATAAGCACAATGATTATGTTTGTTCACACAATCTAAGGAGAAATTCTTACTGAAATATCATGCGAAATTTCACGGGTATAGGTCAAGTAAATAACATTTTAAAGCAAATTTTAAAAAAGGGGACCAGTTAACCTAACTCTCCTACAACAATTCTCTGTATATGAAGAATAACCAAAAAGTTGTTGTTCCAGAACGCAACATGAATATAGCAAAATTTAAAGGCGGGAGACCTTTTCCTTGGAGCCTCATTGTCTCACGAAGTCAGCTGCGTCCTAAGCACCCAGTGTGATAACTAGGACTGTATACTCTGTAATAAAATAGGAATAACACAAATATTTGAATTTTTCATTCAAAATCGAAACTTATTATTTTGGTTTTTTTTCTGAGTCTCTAAGTATCTAACAGAACCATAGACAGTTCTCTTAAGGAGAGAGGCCACGTAGTTTCTTTTCAATTTCTGTACACATTGGAAATTGGTAATTTTAAATTTAGCTCAGTCAGGTTTGATGAATTGAACCATCGAATAAAAGAATGCGTATATATATTAGGTCTTTTAGTGTCGGATTAATGGGATGTTGGCCAGCCAGCAGTGTTCCCAGGCCTGGACGCAGTTGTTATTTATTATCTACGCCTGGGAGACGTAAGGGCGTCATGTAGTGAGCATGATACATTTCCATCACCGTTCCCAGCTTCCTTGGCCTACCTAAGCTTTTATTTCGCCCCACAGCAACAGAAACAGACATTTGTACTATAAAGCTACAGATTCATTTTTCCTTGGCCGAGAATTGAAACGGGGACTGCAAAACAGAAAGCTAGAACGCTGTCCATGAGCCATCCGCGCGGCTGAATAAAATAATAATTCTTAAATTTCAACGTATCAGCAGATCCATTTAAAATTTACATTCTATGTATGAAAGTAATATAATGTGATACGGATTTTGTGATTTGGTTGAAGAAGTATGATGTCATACTTTGAACAGTTCATTAAATGTACACCCTTTATAAATGTTCCCGAATAAAAGAAGCAATGTATTTGATACTTCTCTTTCTCTGGTAAGTTTCATCTTTACGATATTTATTCTGTACAAATAACAACACAACACATCCAATCGTAAAATAAAACTTCTATAGGGCTGCCTTCAGAATCGATTTTAACCCATGAATTTCATCCGAGTACTTTGAATCACTCGTAAAAAAACAGAAAGTGCACAACATCGACGCATTCCATTTGGAAAGTTTGAAAAGCGTGGAGTTGCACTTGTTTGGGAATAACGACGAACTCAGGACTAAGTTGAAAGTGATAATACACATTTAACTCGCTTCAGCACAGAGTCGAATTGAGGATGCTCAAAGGTCACAAGGTTTATTTTCCACGGTTCTGAACGGAATGTTGATGTCGTAAGCTAGAATTACGTTTCGGGTGATAAAGTTGGGTCACGCTTGCAAAAAGTAAAAAACACGATTTTCCCGAACTGTATAAGTTAGATATCGGAGAAAAAGCTGAGTATCAGGGAAAGGGAATGCAACAAACAACACAAAGGGTAATGGAAAATTTACAAAGTAATAAAAGGAAATAACTAATAGTTTAGGCTTTCAAATTCGAATTAATTAAAAATTATTTGAGAAATGTATTTGATTTTCAGGTAATTTAGAATGCTAATTTTAAATATAATCACCATTATTTCTACCAATTTTCTCCGTGTTAACAAAGATGGAAAAGGGGATTAGTTTGTTTCAATGTTCAAGCGTTTGCAAGAAAATAATAATTAAAAATTTTAACAAACTGGATGTTGCTATGTAGGATCTGGAAGCAAAAACGTGTCTGCTTGCAGACGTTGCTAGGTAAGGCGATTAAAACGACATAATGAAGGAGACGGAGATAACACTTCTTAAATAGAAGAGTTTCGTAATCGAGATCAGGCGGTTGAGGGCTGTCAAAATAGAGATTGTACCTATAGTTTTCGGAGCTCTACGATTTGTTCCGCAATATCTATGAAGGGACTTGCCCAAATCTGTAGGTCATTCAAAAGACTGGAAAGTGCAAAGTACTGTACTTTAGGAACGGTGCTTTTTTCAGGCGAAGTATAGGACACACATTCAGTGACTGGATGTGCTTCTTAAGAAGCTGGTAGTTATATTTCGTATTTAACCAACAATTACCGTATTTAGTCACGGATTTAGGGAACACCAATAATAATAAGAAGAAGAAGAAGAAGGAGAAGGAGAAGGAGAAGGATTAGTTGGAACCATGCAAAAATTACGCATTTGTAAATCAGTCTTAACAGTAAAACTAACTTGATAATTAAATCCAACTTCAAATTGCCAGAGCCGAAACTCTTGTTACAGAATATGTCCCATAGGGCACGTGAATAAAGATTATTATAATCTTCACTGAACTTTTTATTAACAAACAGAATCACTTATACGCGCGATGCGTTTGGTTCCATGTAATATCCCCCCCTTTTTTCCCCTAGGGCTTGTATCCAGCCGACAGCCCTTTACGTCCTGAAAGGACGCATATTCGACCATACACTAAACAAACACTTGCGGGCTCCTCTGATCTGGGGTCAGCAGAACGCGAGGCCCTCCGCGACAACACAAACACAAAGTCAAGGGACAAACAGCCATGCCCAAGGCGGGACTCGAACCCGCGACCCTTCGGACCAAAGCGCTGAGTCGGTACTCGCTCTTAGCCGCCTCGGCCATCCAGGTCGGCGCATGTAATATCAATAAACAAAATCCAAGCCTGCTCAAGAGAGAGCTCCACGTGGCGTTAGTTCCCAGGCCAGCTCTTGTCTGCAGAAAAGTCGCGTCACTAGCCGTGGTAGTTCGGCGCCGGATCTCGCCATCTAGCGGGGAAAGATCTTTGCCTTCTCCTGAGGAAAACATACACTACACTTACGGGACTAATGACCTATTTTGTAGACGCGCCCGTAATCACGAACAATCAACCAACCGTCGACATTTTTCACATTCCATATCACCCCACCTGCGATGTGTGGATAGTAAGAAGAGTTTAACTTCCAGAATACCTTTCAATTGGAACCAAACTTTGAAGGTTTGAATCTGTGCTCCGAATTGAGGTTCACCATAAAAATGCAATAGGATGTGCGAACAGTTTCATTTTGTACAAAACCGTCCAGAGTGCGTTGCATAAAAATAATGATGATAAAACATATTTGTAAGTGCAAGGAAACGTCAGTATAATAAAGGAAATGGAATAAGCAGCAAATAATTTTGAGAAGCTTTGAAAACATAATTTGTTATTTTCAGTAAATGACAAATTTTTCTGTTAGAATAAGAAAATAGAACTGACGCGTAAGGAATAAAGTAAGAGTTTTGTTTAAGATTTACGTTTGCTTCTCTTTTGGGATGTGGCGCACCACTTTTAAATCTCACGACTCACCACTGTTAACACATTTTTTCGAGGACGAAGCAAAACCAAGCGTAGAGAAGCAGTACGGCAGCGAACCACCAGAGCGTGTTGGCGTCACGCACTGCAAAGCGCGTCACTGTTTCAATGGTACTGGTTTCCGCCCTTAGTAGAATGCAAACAATCCCATCGGCTTCTGGATGCAGAAATTAAGTGAAACGAACCAAACAAATATCGACATCCTCCAAAAATTATTTCTTATTAACGAGTCAATAATAGATTTTAGAATGTTTCTTTATTAAGACAATAAAGTAATGCAATAATTGCTTAAGAATTAGGTTTTCCTGTCTTTCTGAATGCGATGCATCTCTTTAAAATACTAAGAGTTCCCATTTATGGGAACTCTTAGTATTTTAAAGTGTCTAGTAATTATTATTAGTATTTTAAATGCTTAGTAATTACTCGATGAGCCACCGAATTGGTGGCTCAGGGCACATTTGATATAATGATCTGATCAGGAGGTTCTAGGTTTAGAGTGTGCCAGGATTCTCGAAACTAGTTTGGAAACTATGTCGAATGCAACTGCTGCCTGTAGGAGATTTCTAGCGCTCGGGTACTCTAAACCGTTCTTTCCGTAGTTTGACCGAAACTCATCAGACGAATGCCGGAGCAGAACTTGAGCAAACGGGCCACGGACTGCGCGCGATTGTTCCTTTCTCTTTTTGTCCTATTCTCACCTTTTTTACTCACACACGCACACTCTTAAATGCAGCACTCATGTCGGAATTTGTGTCTTAGACTTGTCCAGGCTGGGATGGGTTGAAGATACCCGGTTGAGGAAAATCCTCTAAGTCGACGTGTAGTTTGGCACTGGATCTCGTCATCCACCGGAGGAAGTTCACCGCCATCTCTAGCAATACTAACATGATCTACAGTTACGGGACTAATGACCTTATCAGTTACCGCATCAGGAAACACTAATAAATCAATCAGTCAATAGAATATTTCTTTATCAGGACAATAAAGTAATGTAATAATTAGGGAGCGGATTTTAATGAAATGTCATTTTTTGTTTTCACTTTAAAACAATGCCGTTCAGTATAGTAATTCATTTTATGTTATGACAAAAGGAAATGACCCAGTTTTTTTATTTTTTTAAAATTTTTATCGATTTCGGCTAATAAGTCATTTTTTTAACTTTTAATACATTTTTCGCTAATTTCATCAATTTTAATGTCATTTTAATGGTACTTGCTTCCAATAATATTTTCAATATGCAAAACATGTTCTCCACAGAATTCCTGAATACCTATACCTGGTCGCCTATTCGATTTCTTCGCTCACAAGTTGTAATGTCAGCCATTGTAAGTATGTAATCTAAGGTTCTTGTGACGCTTGTCAGCGTCATTGGCTTTTCAGCTGATTTTGGGATAACTAAAGAAAGAGATTTTCTGGTAAAGAACAGTTTAAACCAAAAGTTTGAAAGTTCATTTGAACGAATACAAGAAACATCGATTACATCAGTAACATATCCAACACCTTAAGTTGTTCTTATGAACTGGTTTTGATCACATTTTTACGTCATTTTTCTTTGCTTTTAGGGCATTTTTAAAGCATTTTATTGATCTTTTTTGATGATGCTTTTGGTCATCAAAATCCGTCCCTAGTAATATTTGTTTAAAAATGTATTTTACCTGATTTTCTGCACGTGCTGCGCGTCTTTCAAACACGACACATTTTTTTTTTCGGGACCCGACGCAGCGAAACGAAGCGTCGAGAAGCAGTACGGCAACAAACCACCAGAGCGCGCGGGCGTCGCGCGTCGCTGCGCGCGTCACTATGGCAATGCAACAGCGTCGCGTTTCCGCCCACAGCGGAACGCAAACAACCCACTCCGCGCCTGGATGCAAGCGTTTTCCGTCCCTTCCCCTCTCGCAGCCACGCGTGGAATATTGACCCATGTGTCCGTGGAGTTGACTCCGCTCTCTCGATTGTTTTTTTTTTTTTAATTTTCAGATTCGAATCGCCGCCCTGGCAGTCGCGGTTGTAGATTCTTGGCCACAGATCGTCACCTTTTTTTGTTGGATAGCACGACGTCGAATAAGCGATGTTTACAGACTGGTATTTCCGAGCGCGTCAACTACTAAGGTCATTATTGTAGTAAGTGTAGTGCATGGTTTCATCGTGGGAGATGGCAGGGATCTTCCCCGCTGAATGACTTAGATAATAGAAAACAATACAATGGGAATCAGTGTAAATAAACAGATAAAATGCTTACATCTATATCATAGATATACTGCAAATGTTTCAGAAGGGAAGTTTTCTTCTTCTTCTTCTTATTATTATTATTAGCATTCCCTAAATTCATTATGAAATATTAAATGTATACCACGACGCAACCAACGTCCTAAGAAGTGCAGATCTAGTGATTACAGGTTCCTCTACAGAAGTTTGTGAAAAATAAGGACTGTTTCCAATAATGCGATATCTTGGAATCGACAGTCAATTGTCTGGGAGTTTACGCAAGATCTTACACAACGATTTCGGAACGAATTCCAGAGCTTCGGTAACCATCGGTCCAACCAATGCTTTTACGTCTTACATGTGGCTGCTTTCAATTGTCAAAGCCTTCTATTTCAGGCGTTTTCCGCTATATTAGTTGCGACATACTGATGACATAGCAAAATCAAGTTGATACGATTTTTTCTCTCCATTCCCAATAAAAATATTCGGTTTGTTTGCTGGTTTCATAGGTTCAGAATGATAGTTCTGTTGCATAGAGATAGCTCTGTCTCATTAGCATGACGTTGGTCGTACAATACATTACACGGTGCAACGAACTTCACTGGTTTCTGGTGAATATTTGTACCAGTTAGATTATGTATTTGAAAATTTAAGATATCAATTAAAGGTATTAACGGTAACAACAGGTCAGACAGTGCCTTTTCATACATAAAAACTTCGAAGAATTATACACACTGAAACTATTTGATCAATTACCTTTGTACCTGTTTCTGGCAAATTCAGCATTTATTATTGAGGTAAATTTTGAGAACCGCTTAATCACGTTTGTTTTCAATACCTGACATTGAACAGATAGTGCTATTGTAAACCTTTTACCATCAAGTTACAGGAATTTCAACTTTAAATTTTTCCTGGGGCTCAACAATTTCCCAGGGAGTGACCGTTTATTTGAATAGTGCAAGCGACATGTAAGGGAATATTTACAGTTCTATTCTGCCGTTAAATTGCCATTTTTCGCCCCACCGCCCCATTTGAAAATTTCCGCTTCACTTTCCCCTCACCCATGAACCTTCCACATCACACTCCACTCTTGTCCATTAAATGTTGCATTTACTTGAACGATTAAAAATATACATTCTCGTCTCATGCATTCGAATGTCTGGAATATTCTAAATTTTTCCATCACATATCTACAACTACATTTTTGTAGGTCGTTTTTCAACATTTCGGGAGAACATGTAAGGCCAACACGAACAAACACAAACATCACTGCCCGAGGAGGACTTCGAAACCGCCACCCTTCGAGCTGAAGAAGCTACGGCCCTGTAGCCTTAACGACCTCGACTCTCTAGGCCGGCTAACTTGACTTTATTAACGTCTGCTTTATCTTCAAAAACGAAATATTTCATACCAATAAGCAACTGCTACTTTCTGATTATGCTCACAGCGAGTATCATTGGAGATGGCACTCAGGGTTGGTTGGTTGGTGATTCCGGGCGCGTCAACAGCTTAGGTCATTAGCCCCGTAAGTGTAGTGCATGTTTTTTCCTCGAAAGATGCGGGTATCTTCCCCCACTGGATGGCGAGATCCAGCGCCGACCTACCGTCGGCTAGAGGGGTTTCCCCCTAACCAGGACTCTCCCACCAGCGGGGCACCGCCCCAGCCAGGACTAGCTCTAAGCTCCCGACCGGTCTCCCGGAATATGTGGTGGTGTAGTGCATGTTAGTGTAAGAGTGTGTGTGTGTGTGTGTGTGTGTTAAGGGAGAGGATAGGACAAAAAAGAGGAAGGAAAGATCGTGCGCGATCCGTGGCCCGTTTCTTAGGGTGCTGCTCCGGTCTGGTATTGATCGGAGAAACCACGGAAAACTACCGGTCAGAGCAGCCGGCCGCTAGAATTCTCCTCCAGACAGCGATTGAATTCGACCTAGCTGAAAAGCTAGTGTCGAAAATCCTGCCGCCGTCAGGACTCGAACCTAGGACCTCCCGGTCAGAGGCACTGCACCGGCCATCAAGCATCCCCCCATCCCGGTGTAGCAATTTAGTTGAATACCACACACAATATGCAAGGTATTATTTGCAGGTCTATTCTGCCGTTACATTTCCATTCTCTACATCTCCCACCCCCCTAACCCACCCCTTCGCGCATCACGTCGCTCGCCCAACGAGGCGTGACGAGTCGCTGGTGGCTGCGCATTAAATATCGGTTTTCGGCGGCGTTCAGTTCCACCAGCGGATCGCCCACCGCTTTGCCGATTCCCGCGGGACGCACCTGCGTTTAAACAAATTTGCCGACGAAAATGCTCGTCGAAAAATGGTAACCACAGAAGGTGCGTTCCCTCTGTCAGATCGGGAGTGGTATTTCAGAGTATCAACCGATGCCACTGCAGCGCCTCTGACCGGGAGACACAAGGGTTGGAGTCCCGACGGTGGCAGGATTTTCGTCACTTTCTACTAGGTCGAATTCAGTCGCTGTTTGGAAGAGAATGCTAGCGGCCGGCTGCTCTGATCGGTAGTTTTCCGTGGTTTCTCCGATCAACACCAGGTGAATGCCGGAGCAGTACCCTACCAAACGGGCCACGGACCGCGCGCGATCTGTCCTTCTTCGTCCTTGTCCTATCCTCTCCCCTCACACACACACACTTACAATAACATGCACTACACTACCACATATTCCGGGAGACCGGTCGTGAGCCAAGAGCTTGTCTCGGCTAGGGCTGTGCCCCGCTGGTGGGAGAGTCCTGGTTTGGGGGAATCCCCGCTAGCCGACGGTCGGTCGGCGCCGGATCTCGCCATCCAGCGGGGAAAGATCACCACCATCTCCCGAGGAAAAGCATGCAGTACACTCACGGGACTGCTGACCTAATTTTTTGACGTGCCCGGAATTACTAACCAACCAATCAACCAACCTCCGTCAATCGTGCTTGGGATTCGAGTCCCGGCGATAGCAGGATTTTCGACACTGGCTACAAAGCTAGGTGGGATTCAGCCACTGTCTGGAGGAGAATTCTAGCGATCGTCTGCTTTTTTGTTTTTCGTTTTTTCTTCGATCAATAACCTGCGTATGCCGGAGCAGTATCCTAACAAACGGGCCACGGACCACGCGGGATGTTTTCTTCGTCATTTTTGTTCTGTCCTCACCCCTCACTTACACAGTTATATGCACTGCACTACCACTCTTACCGGTAACTTAGAGTTTGTTCTGGCTGGGGTGTTCCCTGCTTTTGGGAGATACCTGGTTGAGGGAAACCCCACAAGCTGTCTGGAAGAGAATTCCAGCGGCCGGCTGCTCTGATCGGTAGTTTTCTGTGGTTTCTCCGATCAACACCAGACGAATGTCGGAACAGTACCCTAACAAACGGGCCACGGAGCGCGCGATCTTTCCTTCCTCTTCCTTGTCCAATCCTCTCCCCTTACACACACACACTTACACTAACATGCACTACACTATCACATATTCCGGGAGACCGGTCGGGAGCTTAGAGCTTGTCCCGGCTGGGGCGGTGCCCCGCTGGTGGGAGAGTCCTGGTTAGGGGGAAACCCCATTAGCTGACGGTAGGTTGGCGCCGTATCTCGCCATCCAACGAGAGATCACCGCTACCCTCCGCGATAAAAAACATATACTACACCTAGGGAACTATTGACCTTGATAGTTGTCGCTCCCGGAATCACTAATCAATCAGTCAACACGCCAGTCGATTAAGCCGGAGTTCTCTCTCAAACTATGAAGCGTGGCTCATCAGAAAGATGGATCGGGCGCAAGGGGTTGGAGCAGATGGTGGGAGCCGTAGCTAGATCGAAGTCTGTTCAAGGTCGCACTGGGTAAAGGCGAAGGGTCTGTCGACTTCGTTTAACGCGACACGCCATTGCAAAATGCATGTGAAAAGCCACCATTGGAAGACTATTGACTTTTAACTTTCACAAGTTTTATCACTTGTAGTTTGAAATGTATCGACGAGTTCACGAGTAGTGAAAATCGAACTTATCTGAGAAATTTGAAGCCACGAGTGGAAATCGGTTAGAATATTTCACGAACTAAAGTCATAAATTGATTAAATAGTATGAGCATAATATTGAAAGCAAAATATTTCTTGTTGGGTTGTTTATGTCTATATTGTTTAGTGAAGTTGTGGAAGGAATAGCTGTTTATTTTCCAAAACAGTTGAAAGTCATCTACGGTACGACGATATCGAGAAGTTCACATGTAAACTTTTTGATTTTAGACGCCCGTGATTGGTTCATTACCATCTTATTATACAATGCCATTTGCTGTAAACTAATTCTTCATGAGTGGAATAGTCAATGCAACAGCTCAGACAACTTAAACTTAAGAGAAAAGGACTTTATTTATTTAATCGGATTTCAATTTCTTGTGTATGTATTGAACGTCATTTCAAGTGTTTCCAAAAGGTTGTTAATATAAATGAAAAATGTATCTGATGAAAATACTTTGAAATGCATCTCTTGCATTGCATCCAACAATGAATAATTTCGCTATGTTCTGGACAGGCAGTGATTAAATGGAAATTATTTTCCCTACCAAAAATAGGAGAATATTAATTAGCAAAACACCGAAACAATTTCACATGAATGAAGCCATTAAATTTCGCTATTTTTCCCTTTATCTGAATATAAACTTTGACGAGTGTTGTTAGCGCAGTAGAATGTTAAGCGATAACAATGAGTCGAGTACTCAATATGCATTGAGGGATCACTTCAATAGTTCACACATGAGAGACGTGACAATTCTACATCGCGTCTGGGACGATCATTATCGACTCGAATTGGTAGTTGGAGTGACCAGTGTGGTGGATGATGACACTCAATCATGAGCACAGAGTCCATTTATAGTCAAACTGCCCTTGTGGTGCATGCAGTTCTCATCGACTATGTCCTGCGTAAAACAATGAGATGATTGAGAGTTATAGTGTGGTCTAAAAGTAACTAGAGTAAAGAGAATTCGTGACCATTTATACATGTATGTAATTTAATAAAATATCATCCTACATACAGTAATCGGATAACTTGCGTATTCGTTGATTGATTATTTTTGTTTTTAGACGCGTTAGCGGCAAAGTCATTTTTCCCGTAAGTGTAATGATTTTTTTAAAAAGGGAGGCGGGGATGTTTTTCCCTCGCTTGATGGTGAGATTGGACTCCGAGATATACATCCGCTTGCAATGATTTCAACCATCCAGGTATCTCCCACCAGTGCGGCACCGCCCCAGCCGGGACAAACTAAGCTCCTGACTGGTCTCCCGGCATGTGTTTAGTGTGTGAAAGTAAGGGGAGAGGACAGGACAGGACAAAGAAGAGGAAGGAAAGATTGCGCGAGGTCCGTGGCCCGTTTGTTAGGGCACTGCTCCGGCATTCGGCTGGTGTTAATCGGAGAAACCACGGCAAACTACTGGTCAGAGCTTTCGGTACCTGGAATTCTCCTCCAGATATCGTCTTACTTCGATCTAGCTGTTTAGTTAGTGTCGAAAATCCTGACACCGTCGGCACCCAAACCCGTAAGACCTACCGGTCAGAGGCGCTACAATGACGTCAATTGATGCCGTGGGTTATTTCAGCCAGTCGGTCCATGCGTTCGTCTGTCACGATTAAATCCAGTCAGCAAGCGGCAAAAGAGGTCTTTCAACGCATCTCGCACAGCTGGTGAGGAAAGTTTCTTTTTTCCTTGATATATTCACGAGATAATAAGCAATTTATCGATTTTTTTGATGGGGATTAAGCAAGTTAAACGTGTTTTGTGGCCCCGATAAATTGGAGGTCATATTTCTTTGTAGGTTTCCTCTTCGATATTCTGGTATAACTATAGAAAAATACGGATTTTTTATGGCTACAATGCACCTACATTGGTGAAATGCTGTGAATTAAAAACCTCGGCATCACTTGAATTGTTTCGATTTGATTAATCGACTTTGGGTTAATTAACAAACATTCAATTAATAAACAACACAAATTGAAACAAGTATTTCAACCGATAAGCTTTATGTAACATTATATGCTCGTGAACTGATGGACCGTGCAACTGTAATATGTTTCATTTTATTATAGAATTGCAGGGAACAGATAAAAAAACAGAAAATTACCACCGGAGACCCATGCTAAGTTAGTTTATGTTGTATTTCATAATTCGTGGTAGAAGAGAGTAAAATAAGATCATTTTACAAATAAGGTTCCCGAGGCGATGTTAGGACAGGGAATAAATTCTCAAGAGGGAATAAAGGGAATAAGTTTTTTGACGCAGTTACAGTTATGATCATGGAACGTGTCACGTTTAAGAAATTAGACATAATGACAAGTTTCCATCCAAAAAAAGTCTTCTATAAAATTTTCAGAATGTTAAAGTTTTTGAGGTGTGTAAAAATCATAAAATACAAATAGAACTACGCTATTTTGTGCGCAAACTTCCTACAATTCACTATTATACATTGCTGTGATTTGAAAACTGTTTTAATATGTCGTGTGTAGCTCTAACAATGAGAATTGGGGATCGGAACATTGTTTGTGTCAAAAAATGTCACACAGAACCTTGTTATTGTGATGTCGCAAATTTTCATCACAAACATAAATGCCGTTTCAGTTAAGAGGAATAGAGATTATTTTATTTTGCTATAGGTTATGTTGCGTTTTGTGTTATAAATGCTTCTTCCGCCTCGTGAATTAAACATTCGAACACAAATAGGAAATCTACGCGGAACGCAACTAAGTAAAGGCAGAGAGGAATAGGCGTGTCAACACTGCTTTCTAATGCACTCTGAAGAGCAGAGGGCGTAGAGAACGCAAGTGCACACAATGTGAGAGCTCGTAAGGCCAGAGTTGCACGCAACTGTTGACTTCACATGGCCGCAGCCGAGCTTTCCATCGGAAACCAGGTTGAAGTAGCATGAAATGCAGAGTGTTCCGACAGGCAACACTAATGACAACAAAGAGGGCGAAGGAAAGTTAGGAAGTTGGGAAACTACTATTAAGTCTGATCTGCTCTGTCTAGAGTATTACTGAAAATTTGTTTAATGTTCATGTAATTTAATTTTGGCTTAATTAATTAAACTGTTTATAAGCTGGCCAAATGCAAGATTAGATACTAATTCCCGGATATTTCTAATCCTGTTATTTTCCTATTAATTGTATAACATACAATAAATTAGACAACCAAAGGTATCGTAGAAGGAATCGTTGAATATAAATGAACTGGAAATACATTTCTGCAAATGAATAAATCTATTAAGTGATATGAAAGTGTAGTCACAAACTTCACAGCGTTTTGAATATATTAAGAAACGAATTGTTAAGTATCCTAAAATATAGTTTGATATAGAAAAAAATAGAATTTGAAACGTTAAATGTTGGCACATCACGGAATATTTTTGAATGCAAATACACCTGCTATTAAATATTGGGTTTTATATGGTTGTCAACGATGCTAAATCTGTTTCAACATTCAGTTTTGTTAATAATACGCCAAGCCGGCGCCCTCATAGAAATCATTTGAAGTTGATTAAACACTACATATCTTTTGAATGAAGAACTGTGTTTCTATGTAGAATGAAACAAATTTTATCTGCAATATACTACAATTATTCAATTATTTCAGATTTGAAATATGTTATTTATATGCACACATTCTTTGGAGACACGATCAGAGTACAAGGTACTCTTTATGTGAAACGCTTACATTCATAACATTAGAGAACGTTTTGGTACAAGTAAATGATGTAAAATGGCAAATGAATACTATGCATGCCTAAAATGGATGCAGGTGTCCCATTTCTTTCTAAAGTTTGTGTATGAGACCCACAAAACTATTTATAAGTAGTTCGTTGTCAAGGAGATACGTGAGAACATATTACCAAAGGTTGCACACTTTCTGATTCTCTTTAATATTATCTCTCTCTTTCTGCCTGTTCCCTATCGTCTGTTTATTGTAACGACTCGAACATCTGCACATTTTGTCTTGTATTCCCACCAACTTGTAACCAGGAAGAAAAACAATGAAAGCTTATTCAAAATGATTCAAAATGTTTGTATCAAGTTTATAAAATGCACGTAAAATATTCTCTGCTTTTTGCCATTAACGTTGAAATTACTATTTAACATTCAAAATAATTTTAGTACTTTCGTTGAATCGCTTAACATTAAGTTTTCGGCGATACATACTTTGTTTCGCCATTTAATTAACTTAATATGTTTTCCAAAATTTTCCAGCAGCATTTTTCACATTTAGGTACACTACAATTACGCTGCACATGGTTCAGAGAAACAATTTTCTCCTCGTCTGAACACTAGGGAACTGACACTCAATCTGTTTATTTTTAAAATTCCCCATATCGCGTTCCTGCTAGGTGTCTCTCATAAATGACCTTCAAATGACGTCGATACTGTGCAAGCTGAACTATCTTCATCTGCGTGGTACTGCCGAAAATAATTGAGTGCAAGAGCTATTTTGCATCTTTTTTGTTTACCAACGTTAATAACGACATTTTTGGTTGCAAAAAATCGTTCTTAAATGTCATTTTATGGTACAAATTATGATATATTATGCGTTTACGGAACAAATAATTGCGTCATCAAACATTCATCCAATCGCAGCGAGCGAATTGAGGGGTGGTGGCAATAAATCGCGCAGGCCACCTCGATTTTTCGCACAATTGTTAAATACTTCATAATTACGTCACGAAGTGACGTCATAATGAATTATGTTTCAAAAATTAACTTTGATTCTCTTATAAATTTATAATGTTGACATTCAAGAAATGTGTAAGAAAGTAGTTGATAAAGTTTCTTTATTGAATTCATGCAAATTTGAAATCTCGCTGATAACATCGCTCGTTTACAAAGTTTGTACTTCACAATAAAGTTTAACATTATAAACTTGTTGCATAATATATTATTCAAGCACTTGTGCATGTAAAGTTGTTACTTACATTTATTGCTTATTGATTAGAAATGTATTCTTTGTGATACGCCTATGGCAAAGTAACTAATGTACCGAGTACTGATAAATAGAGAAAACACTGGGATGACATGAAACGCAAGTGACTCGCATATTGAGGACTATTCTACGAGCATATATTTTTAAATTTCTCTAAATTCCTACAAAACAAATAAAGTACATTACTCACACGAACGTGCTTTGGCAGACTCATTTCAAGATTCTATTCGTAAGTAAACTTCACTTCCCGTTTTAGTTACGTAAACAACAATTATTTTCGTTTAGGTTCGTAGTAAAACATTTTTCCGTAACTGCATTATTTGGTGTGTCAACTTACCCATTAAGAAGTCAAAAACAATTGTCTGGATACTCACCTGCAAAGGAAAGAAACAATACGTTATTTTAATTGTGACTTTTCAAGAAAATATATAGAATATCCTCACATATCAAATAAGATTAAATGCTTACAAGTTCTTACAAATGGCTATTAACAAATATTCATACAAATCTTCTTTTTCTCTCTTCCTTTTCCGAACATCAATTAATTAAAAAATAATTACTACATTAATCCCATCACATCAAAAGGAGTAAATTCATCATGAACATTCTTTAGGTAACAGTAACAAATTCAAAAGTATTTATGGGTAGATATTTGAAGTGAGGCTCCACCCGGAAAATTAGAAAAATATCGAATTTTCTTTTAACCTTAAAACCAACTCTAAACTTTTCTGGACATTTTTATATAATACCTATTGAACAATTGTTGCTTTTTGTTTATTTTATTGTATTTTCAATGTGCATCAGCTTAGTCAGGCTAACGTTTCGAAGTTCCGTGATTCATCATAAACAGAAATAGTTCTGAAACTATTGATTCGCGAAGGCTGTGGTTTTTGCAGTTTCATGTTCAGTTATTTTGTTTATCTGTAAAATTTGGCGGGCGTGTTGTGTTTCTACGCTTTTAAAGTTAAATGAAATTTTCTCTCTCTTGGGGTAAGCGATGGAATAGCTTGGTCTGCGGAAGAAATGTCAACTAGTTCAAATCAAATGACAAAACAGAAAGGTATTTTCAAAAAGCTTGTGAAGAAATTAAATAGATTCAGTCGTGAATACTATCGACGTTAACAATTAGTGTAATTCGTAAAATGCGGTAAAATGAAAGGAAGGCAATGGGTGGGAGAAACAGGGAGGGAAGTGGTGGAAGAGAGGAGAGAGGGAGAGAGAGAGAGAGAGAGAGAGAGAGAGAGAGAGAGAGAGAAAGAATGGGAGTGGAAAGGGGTAGAGGAATGGAAAAGACCTGGAGAGAGGAAGAAATACAAAGGAAGAGAAAAAGGAGGGACAAATAAAAATGAGAAAGAAAGGGCAAAAATGAGGGGGGGAGAAGAAAAAATACGGAAGACAAATAACCATAATCTATATTATTCGTTACCCACTGTCCCAGTAACCAGTTTGACTTAGCGTAATTTCACAAGAACATTTTTTAAAACATTTTAGTCTCG